>MU223889.1:984968-1015220 GCA_018584345.1 Thuja plicata
CATCATCATCATCATCATCATCATCATCATCATCAACATCATCATCATCATCATCATCATCATCATAATCATCATCATCATCATCCTCATCATCATCCTCCTCCTCAGCTGACTCCTCCTCCTCAACCCCCTCATCCTCATCCTCCTCCTCGGTGCTCTCATCTCTAGGCACCCGCACTCTCAGTATCGCAACATTAGTATCTATCAGAGAAATCAACCTATGCTAAGAAAACCATCTGTCATACTCATCAATGGTCCCTACATATGCCACATTTGCATCTGCTCCCCATGGCCTAGGATGTAACTGTGTGACTTTTCATAGGCCACCTGAGGCCTGAGTGTTGCACCCCATATCCTAGCCTCAGCTCTCGATCTAGTGAACAATGCTGTACCTGTCGGCACCCCCTATATCTCTCCAAATTGTCACCTGAATCACTTTGGGAGCTGCATCTCAATCACTGTATGACCCATCACAAACCTCCCAATGAGGTACCTCTACTGTCAATAGTAAGGAAGGTGATCTGCATCATCATCCCATCTAGGGCAATCTCTATAAGGATGCCAGGTCAAATCTCTCAGCACATCTATCTTGTGTCAAAAGTGCAATGTGTATCCTAATGGGCCCTCTACAAGTGCCCCTTGGTAGCAATAAACATATGGAAAATATGGTAAAACCACTCTTTGAGCTATAGGCTGGAATATCGCTATATGCTCATAGGCCCACACCTATAGTAATGTGATCCCACCATTGATCGACAATCCTCTGCGATATGCCAACTGATGAAGCTGGTAATATGTCATAGCCAACATGCATGGCCCCATGTGAACAGTATGCCCTACATAATCATCTGCTCAAGTACACTCCCCTAGCCAATAGGGAATCCATGCCCTTGTCTATCTGGAACCAAGAGACATGCAATGACTCCGTAGATAACTACAATCAGACTATCGTACTGCCTAGCCACGGTCTCCCATCTGATCTCATAATCCCGGATGTCTAGATCATCATAATCACTCTCAAAAATTCAGTGCAATTCTAACCTCCCTATAGTGGGATTGTAATCAGCCAAATCACCATGAATTAGAATCTTGAGGATGCGCCACACATCCTCCAGTGTCACTGTTGCCTCCCTTGTTGGTAGGTGGAAGGAACTGGTCTCCAAGTGCCATCGCTTGGCTAACATTGTGATCAACCCTCGATTTTCCCTAATCTCGGGTATGTATGTAATGCAATACAATCCTAGTGATGCAAGGATCTGCCTCTTATGTCCGCTCAACCTGTGGCATATGTCCAGACATGCCGGTTAGCTCTCTCATGTCTGTGGAACTGGTAGCTCCTCCTGCGATCACCATGGGAATTTGGTCAACTTTCTATACTTTCTATTTCTTGTTGACTAACCTAGGACCTGTTTTGACCTAGTTTGACCTAATTTTGACCTTGTCCTAGGGTTTTGACTAGTTTATGGAAGTTTAGGGTGGTTTAGGAACCCCAGACCCTATTTTGAGGCCTATTTGACCAACTATGTAGGTTCTCTTACCACCTACGCAGAAGGGCCTCCCACATGCCCTGCCTGCATAGGTGGTCACCCCACCTATGCTGCTTGCATAGCTGGGCACATGTCCTACGCAGGCAGGTACGTGACCCGCATAGGTGACATGTGTGGACACCTTATAGGCCCATTTGACCCTGTTTGACCCCTGAACTGACCTAGAAAAGCATGTAAAGCATGAAAACACTAAGAGGACAAGATGTACTCACCTTGTGTCTTGCGTCAGCCGGCCGTCGAAAGCTACAAATCCGTTACCCGCATTGTATCTCTTCTAGCACTCAATCCATCTTCCTTGCTCTAGAGCTCAATTCTTCCAAATGAGAGGGTAAAAATGAGCTCCCAAACCCCTTTCAAGCCCTTTTATAGCCTCTTGGTTCCCTAGATAGATGTACAACCCTTGAGTTTTGCATTGGTCGTGATGCTTTTGACACTCTGAGCATCATATCTTTCGCATTTGACCTCAGATTTTTGATTCGATCATTGTTGTGGGTCCGTCTCAGTATTGTCAATGAATCGACCTATCACTTGCATTTTTTGGATGATTTCTCAAGGGGGCACCTATGTATCCCATTATTACTAGGGCATGTTTTAATGCTTTTTTCTTCAGGATTCTTTGACACAATGCTCATAATCGCATTGTATTAAAGAGGGGCAAAATGTAGACACCTAAAAATGGTTCGAACCTGCTGGTCTACATGTTTTAACATTTTTCACACTACAACCAAAATGTTGTTTTGTGACCTAATCATTCCTCTATGTCGCGCATATGATCTTTATTTTATAGCGACACTGTGTCTTTCATCAGTGATTCAATATTACAAAATTGTTCAATTATTTACTAACAATTCTACTTTCCCTATCAAATCGATCATTTCCCAAATCATTTCAAAACCTTCCTAAACCGATCCTATTCGATCCTAAACCATCCCAAACCTTCCTAAACCGATCCTATTCAATCTTAAACCATTCCAAACCTTCCAAAATAATTTCAAACCTATTCTATGCTATTCCTAATCACTTGTAAAATTGTCTGGACTTGTTTATGACCAAGATCACTGGTGCCTAATCAACCTAATTTCAAACCAATCGATCAAACCCTAATTCCAATTCAATCAATATTATCATTTAAAGAGCATTGTCCAAGATCATCGATGCTTTGTATCCTTTCAATCAACCATTTGATAACACTGTCAAAGATCATCGGTGTTATCGCTATCAATCTATCAATTTCAATTCGATAGTGTTGTTCATTATTGACAATAATATTTTATATTATCATTTCAGGAAAATTGTCAAATATCATCAATGTTTCCCCATTTCAATTTCAATCTTACGATGCCGTCAAAGTTCATTGGCGCATTTTAATCTTTTCCAATCATCATTATCTGGGCGCATTGTCAAAGTTCATCGATGCCTCGTGATTTCCTAAATTATTACAAAACCCTCAGAATTAACCCTAATCTTTATCAACATTATCAAAATCATTCCAATTCGACATTAACACCTTCAATTTGACCTATTTCTCACTAATTTCCCCCTTTGGATGAGTAACCCATAGTTTATCCTAAGTTCTAATTGAATAAATTAACAAACTTTATTTATTCCCCCCCTTTTCCCTAAGTCTCCGATAATTAATTAATTTGATTAATTAATTAGCTAATTTCAAATTTATGAGATTTTTTATAATTTCATGAATCTATGTTGATTTTGAGGAATATTTGAGAATATTGGATTATTGATTTGATTGATGATTCATAATCTCACCTACATATCATATCCCTTAAATAAGGACATTTCTCTCATTCAAGGTTAGACCACTATCTTCTTGTATTCTCATTGTGAATTTATGCTTTCAAGAGTCTTTGTGCAATCTTGTTATTGTCAAAGAGAAAAAATTAATCTGATTATGGAGAAGAAAGAAGGACATGGGAGTTTCATCTAAAGGGGGCTCTTAGAGTTTTATGCTTTATTTTTATGAATCCTTGTTTTAAATGGCTTTCATGATAGATTAGATAGGTTAGCATGTTATTTTGGGTTTGTGCTCCCCTAGATATGCTAAATAGGCCTTTTTCTAGTCTTACAGTAAGATTCATTTTAAAACACCAAAATTAAAGTGTGCTCTAAGTTAGATTGTTTGCATGCTTAAAGAAAATTAACAACAATAAAAGCTAAATGATTAAAAGAAAGCTAAAATGCAAGAAAACTAGAATGCAAAATGCAGCATAATAATGATAATAAAAACTAGGTTCCCTATGAAGGAAAAGAGTTTCTCTTTTATAGAAATCTCTCTCGAATCAACGATCAAGATGGAAAGAAAAGAGTGGCTAAGATTCGATTGAAGAAGCACAATCCATGTGAAAGAGATGTGATTGCTTGAAAGATTCCTTTGACTAATCTGACATATCAGTCTTTTCAGAAACTTGTAAATTGATTTTCAGTTAACCAAAATGTTTCCAAAATGATAGATAGTGTAGAATCAGTTAACTCAGTGGAACTGGGTTGTTTCTATTTTGATAATCAGTCAACTAAATTTGATGATGTCATATGCATTTTTAATAATTTAAATGATTTTGAATGCATATTTGTTTTTATTAATTAATTTAATTCCTTTTTTATTTAATTGACAAATTTCTATTTTTATTTAATTAATATATAAGAAATATCAATTAAATAATTAACATAAGTTTTATTTTCCAATGTATTATGATTTTAGGAATTAATTAATTAATCAAGTACAATGATTGATTAGGACCTAGGGTTCAGGTCAGATCAGTTCGAATTGATAGATTGAAGAATTGTCTGTTTGATTTAGGACTTAGGGTTTATCAAGATTAGGATTTCTTGATTAATTGTTGAGATAGGGGGTCTATGGTTTAGATGACCATTTTATGTGATTACAATTACAAATTGTCATCAGATGAAGAGAGGGTACGTGACCAGGGATCTCATTAATTCTATGGTCGAATGTAGTACACACCAATGGTGTGCTCGCGAGGATGTAATTAGAAATTGTCTCACACTCAAAGAAGCTACACAAAGAAGCAAAAAGTGGATTATTATTTATAAAATTAATGAGGATAGGATGAAGAAAGGACTACCTAAATTCTTCAAAAAATAGACAAATCCAGTGATGAGAATGAAGTTGTGTTTAGACAATTTTGAGAAATTGTATGGAAAGTGTACAAATTATATTTCAGAAGAAACTCAGACTCATCTTATAAAGCCCAAGGGGGTTGTTATATAAGATGTTATTGAGTCATGATCCACACCATCTTCTCCTCAAAATAAAAAATAGAAGAAGGATACACATGTACTCTCAGTGCATTATGAAGAATCAAAAGGGAGGGGAGATACAGATGAGGTGGTCAGTGCACTTAATACATTAAAGCACTATTAAGAATTAGAAGAAGACAAATCCTTGTCTCCACCACATGTATACCAAGAAGAGATTCATGGCTATGAGGCCCATCTCCCCAAAGACACACAACCTATTGAATGCAATGATGAAAAAGATCTAATGTCTAAGTTTTTTAGAATAAAATTTCATTAATTCTCAGAAATTTAAAGATTTTTGGCTTAAGATGAAGATGAAAGAATTAAAGGAAAGAAAATAAGTCAACCCAATAGGCATTGAATATTAAAATCATGATGAAGTTATAGCTCAAACTTTCAAGGAGCTGAGGTTTGATGAGATTAATGTTTCTTCTGCAGAGGCTATGGAGATGGTTTTGAAAAGTAATATGTTAATTGTTCCCATATTGACTTTGAAAGAAGTATTCCGACTGAACCAGATAAGAAAACAAGAGGACCCCATGCTTGTGGTAGAGTTTAACTTTGAAGAAGGGGTGAGTGGGTCAGTGTATGATCCTAAAATAGAAGTACTTGCATCTTAGGTCGGTTATAAGGCCCCTCAAAAAACCAAGTTATTAGATATGGAAAGAGGAAAAGATGTCACAACCATTTTGAAAACTATGCAAATTAATTCCCCTTTAGCAGAAACCACTGTTGAAATTGTTGCTATTGAGGTGTTGACATTCATATTTTTTCATTGATATCAACATATTTTTTAGTTGGATGCATTAGAATTTTTAGTAAGACTGGTTATAACAGGAACATGTGAGATTGATAGATGTGTACGAACATTGTATGGCATGTGAGAGTATGTGAGAATGGATCTATATAGAGGGATGAGTGTATACCTTATGTCTAAGGTCTCTAAATCTTATGTTGGTATTTGCATGAGTTACAGTTTTTCTAGTAAAGATAGGTTATAGAGAAGTGATAGAGGATTATGACAAAGATGGTCTCTAAGTTTTTGGGATATCTTGGATGTGAGCATGAGTTATGATATACAAGATTAACAAATGATAAAATACACATGAGAGGACATTATTTTTGATTCTATGGTCATCATATTCCTGATGATGTCAGATCAGGCATGTGGACTAGAGAATACCTATTTGGGGCCGACTACAGAGATGTAGTGTGCTTAATGATTAGCGAGCATGAATTGTGGATATTGCTGTGTAACTGATGATTTATATTTGTTAATTACTTTGTAAGTTACCATGTGTATCTTATCAAGGGTCTATGTAATTATTTGTGGATTGGGCTAACCTAATTTCTTATTGTAAATGGTATAAAGGAAAGTAGTGTCTTGAGTTGTAAATGGATGGATTAGATGCTGCAAGAATGTGGATACAAGTTCTTCTGGATGTCGAGCAGTGATTATGTTTGTAATGCACTTCACTAGAATTATATAAGAAAAGAAAGTTGCTACCAACTAGTTCACTGTTATAAGTATACTTTTATACTTTTCTCTTGACAGTGAGTCCAAAAGGTGGGTTTAAAATTTAGAAGGTGGATTTAACCTTCACTTTGAGCAATGTGCTCGGGCAGTGAGCTTATCATTTCATTCACATCCTATCATGGTTAAGAAGTATCCTAACATGGTCTATCCTTTAACAGGGAGTTGTATTATATATAATAATCAGGTCCTAAAAAGGCTAGATCTCCTAGTAGGGATACAATATTTTTAGTGCAAAATTTATGGGTTCCATCCTCACCAGGGTTTTTCCCTTAACAGGGTTTCCTTGAAAAAAAATACTTGTGTTATGGTGTTGTTCTTGAACGGTTCAGATTTGCAATAAGTAATTGGTTTAAAGTTTCAATATTTTAAATACAACTGATTCAACCCCCTCTCAGTTGTATTACTCCTAACAATTAGTATCAAAGCTTGTGGTCCTCTAAGAGAAAGCTTAACTGCTTGAGGTGATTCTGAGATGGCTTACTATATGAAGGAGAGTCCAAAACTTGATGTTGAAATTTTTGACAGAACTTGGTAGAACAAGACGAAAACTTATTTTATTTTCTTGGGGATTGATTACTCGAAGATTAAAAAGAAGGATGAACCGATAAAGGTATAATATGATTTAAGAAATGCTACCAAGGAATAAAAGAAACTATTTTATTGCAATATGGATGCAATATAAGCACATATAAGTGTGCTATCTAAGGCAAAGTTTACAAAGGTTAAAGATCTTGATTCAGCTCACAAGATCTAGACAAGTCTAGAGGCTCAATAGGAAGGAGATCAATATATTAAGAAAGAAAAAATATAAAATTGGAAGGCTAAACTAGAGAATCTAGGGATATGAGATGATGAAAATGTCAGTGCATATGTTTAGAGGGTTGCAGAGGTTGTTACTAGAACCATAAACTTAGGAGGCACATATACTAAAGATGAAGTGATCGCAAAGATTATTATATCTTTGACACTTGGCTATAAGACTAAAGTGTGAGTGATAGAGGAGATCATACCACTGGCTAAAAATTTCAATAAAGAAGTCTTGATTGCTAAGCTGACCACCATTGAGACCACAAAGTTACAAGATGCATTACCCAAAGAAGAGTGTGCATTCAAGGCTACTCTTCATAATGAAAAAAATACCTTATCAATCCTTGCAAGCTCTAGTAGAAGCAATAGACATGAGGATCTTGGAGAGTATGCTAATGATTGGGCTGATATTGAAGAAGAATAAAAGAAAGTGGATGAACCCGTGGCTCTAATAGAAAAAAGGGAAAGGAAAGGTAAGGGCAAGTTTGAAGGAAAATTACCCCTAAAATATTTTTCTTGTAATAAGATTGGTCAGATTGCATCTAGATGTACTCTAAGGGTTCCTAAGCATAAGCCTAATTTTTACAAATCTAATTACTCCAAGGATGAGGAATTTTACTATGCTAGTGAAGGTGTGTCTGATGATGTTTCTGTGAATGATGAGAATGAAATTGGATTTATTGCTATTAAAGATGATGAACCTATTCATGAAGAAAAAGATCTAGTATCGCATGTTGAAAAAAATTTAGAATGGATTATTGATAGAGGTTGTTCAAATCATATGAATGGTGATAAAGATAATTTTTTTCAACTGAATAGATGTGATGGTGGCATAGTCAGATTTGGTGATAAGACTCCTAAGTTGATTATTGGAGCTGGTCCAATCTCTCTTGATGGTAAAAATAACACTAATGATATCTTAGTTATTGATGGACTTAAGCACAACTTGTTGAGTGTTGGATATCTTGTGGAAAAGGGTTATCATTTGCAGTTCATGAATGGAAAATATACCATCAGAGGTCAATCTGGAAACTTGATCAGATAAGATACTAAGTCAAGGTAATGTGTTTGAGTTGAATACTACATAGGCAACTTGTCTTTTTGCGAAGGTACATGATAGTTGTTTATGGAATAGAAGTTTTGTCACATAAATTTTGATAATATTGTAAGGGCCAATAACACTAATGCATTCATAGATTTTCCAAAAATTGTGAAGCCTACTAACACTATGTGTAGAGAGTGTGTGATTGAAAAAAAACTAAGAGAAAATTTTAGAGAAAATCCCTTTTAGAAAGAGGAAAGTTGGATCTGGTACATATAGATCTTTGTGGTCCTATAATGACTAGATCTTACTATGGTGAAAGGTACTTTATACTTTTTGTTGATGACTATTCTAGGATGATGTGGGTTGCATTTCTCAAAGGAAAATATGAAGCATTTGATAAGTTCAAGATTTTCAAAGAAACGGTTAAAAATGAATCAGGTCTTAAGATAAAGTGTTTTAGGTCAGACAGAGGTGGATAGTTTGCATCATATTTTTTCAATGCTTACTACAAAAAACATGGGATATACATAAAAAGTTATGCTCCCAGGACACCTCAGTAGGATGAGATAGAAGAAAGAAGAAATGGAACTATACTGGATGCAGCCATGACCATGTTGCTTGAAGGTAATGTATCTCATATGGATTGGAAAGAAGTAGTCAGTGTTGTTGTCTACACTTTGAACAACATTCAGATCAAAGAAGGAAGATGGATAGGCTTAACCTTGTCAAGATCATCACAAGGAACATGGATGCTCACAGGCTAGGTGGATGTAAGATATGATGGATAAGATGACATGGAAGGAACTTACCCCCAAGTGAAGAGTGCAAGTAGGAGGAATTACACATGATGCTTGTTTTCCATGTTTTCATCATGGTACTTATCCAAGGCACCACAAGAAGTGGTTTTCACCATATGACGGATTTATTTATCTTTACTTTTGCTACCAAGGTGCCTGTTTACAAGGTTTTCACCAAGGAATTTTTTTTTTTTTTTTATACTTTTGATTTTTTGGAGGAACTTAAGCTTCTTGCTCTTTAGATAGTGCTCCTCTGAAAGATATGCTATGATGGGCCAAGGCCACTAAAAGTATTCTCAAGGATTTTGATAGGGTGATGTTAAAGAAGATTGATATAGAGGATAAGGAAGATGGTAGCCAAGGGTTTATGCAGTGGATTAGATAATAGGGATGGAAGGATATGGGATAGGGTATTAAAAAGTTTTCATAGGGGTAGATGGAAATGGTGATAAGATCAACATTGGCACACACCTTGAAGGGTAGTGGACAGATGAAGGAAAGGTGGGTGGAATAGTTTAAGGCTTTGATGTACGAGTGGATATGGATCTTAGTATACAAGGACCCAAGATGGATGAAGTATTCAAGGTAATGGATTTTGGGATGTAAGGACCCAAAATAGAGATGGAAGATGGGGGATGTTTAGATGGAGATGAAGTGGAAGACTTTGGAAGCTTGGATGCCAACTCTGACTTTTCCTTTTTGTTCAAGCCTTTTAAGAGAGACTTGGGAATCCACATAAATTTTGATTTTCCTTTTGTATCCAAGTCCTTTAGAAGAGACTTTGGAATCCACATAGCTTTTGAGTTTCTGTTGCTTTTGGATGATTTAGAATGTAGTTCTTCCATGATGGATTTGGGAACCCATATTTTATTTAATTTTAATCTTTTCTTAGATTTAGAACGCAATTCTTCCATGATGGATTTAGGAACCCATATTTTATTTGATATTATTCTTTGCTTAGTGGACTATTGTGGTCTCTTGAATATTTCCTTTTTCTTTGTAGTCACATGTCGATTAGATTGGACATACTAATATTCATATGTAAGTGGATTCTTGTATTTATGATTTCTTCGTTGCACATCCAAATTACTTCCAAAAGACATAGGAATTGTGGATGAATAGGGCTGATATGAATAGTTCATATGGATTGGTTGATAGGGAGAGTTCAAGGATGCATGTCTTTTTTGATCTTGATAGGGGATAGGGTAAGTGGATGAAAAGATAGAAGTGATAGGTATGGTGGATGGAGGGATATAAGGACCCAATATAGATGGAAGGTTTGATGGTTTTAGCTTTGGGATATGGGCACCAAGGATGGATTTAAAGGATGGAGAAGGATGATGCTACATTTGAATAGAGGGATATAAGGTGTGGAAGGGATATCAACATATTTAGAGTGAGCTACATGACCAAGGCTCTTTTCTTTTGAATTCATCTTTATATCAATAGGTGCATACGAAGCTTTGATAGGAGCAGCTAAAGCTTTAGGGGATTTATTTTTCTGCAAGGGATTTATAGGAATGATAGTTTCTTAAGGTGAATATGGAGGAGCGTGAAAAAGAGATGATGGGATGATCTGATCTTGACAAGGATCTTTAGATGGTGTACAAAGGGTACCTTTCTCTTTATTTTCAATAGGCCCATTAGAGATGCCCAAAAGAATATCTTGATCTTTCTTGGGAGATGGATAAGATATAGGAGATGTAATAGTTTCTTCTAGGAAGAAATGGAAGGGGATGATGAAAGCTTCATGAGACTCTTGATATATGTGACTTTGGTCAACCATTGGATAAGGATGAACGGTTTCTTGATCTTGATCATTACTGATATTTATTTATTCACACTCTGGATTTCCCTCTTGACATGGAGCCACTTCTAAGGACAAGGTAGAAGTTTTGATATGCATGAGGGATTCTTGACACACTAATAGACAATCATTTGCAATAGTCATGATAAGCATTGAAGCACATGGAAGCTTTGGGGCTATGATTTGAGAATCCCAAGAAAGACTTGCAGACATATGTTGATTAGCTTGGACCTCTTTTAGAGGTAGTCCTTGAGGGCAGACATAGTCATCATTGGGTTCATTTATTGATAGAGATGGTGAAACTTTAGGAGATGGAGGAATGGAATAAGAAGTAGATATGATAGTGAACCATTGCTAGACATGGATTGTTGATTTTGATCATGCGTGAGATTAGATGAATCATTAGGATTTTCCACTTTGATTATGCCATCATCTATGAGATCTTGGATTTTATGTTTCAACTCCATGCAAGATAAAGTTTTATGTTCATTGTGTCGATGATATGAATAATAGGCACTCAAGAATTTCAATCCACGTGATGTGGCTTGGCTTGAGGCAATAAGATGAGATTATGCTCAAGAAGTTATTCCAATGCTGATTTATAAGATTGTCCCAAAAGAGTAAACATTCTCTCTAAAGGATAATTAGATGCTTATTGACTTGCATTATCTTTCTTTTGCAGATAGAAAAGAATTTCATTGAATTCTTTCATAGTTTCCTGTACATTCTCTTGATCAAAGATAGGATGTTCATAAAACTATTCTTGATCAAAGATGGGTTTACTATTCTTTGATACCTCTTTTCTTGATGAGGACTTATTGAATGGTGTATCCTTTCCTCCCTTTAATTCCCAGAGTTCATATTTCAAAGATTCAAGCTGTTTTGACAGATCTAGACAAGTCTAGAGGCTCAATAGCAAGGAGATCAATACATTAAGAAAGAAAAAACTATAAAATTGGAAGGCTAAATTAGAGAATCTAGGGACGTGAGATGATGAAAATGTCAGAGCATATGTATAGAGGGTCGCAGAGGCTGTTACTAGAACCATAAACTTAGGAGGCACATATACTGATGATGAAGTGATCGCAAAGATTCTTATATCTTTGACACTTGGCTATAAAACTAAAGTGTGAGTGAGAGAGGAGATCATACCACTGGCTAAAAATTTCAACAGAGAAGTCTTGATTTCTTAGGTGACCACCTTTGAGATCGCAGAGTTACAAGATGCATTACCCAAAGAAGAGTGTGTATTCAAGGCTACTCTTCATAATGAAAAAATACCTTATCAATCCTTGCAAGCTCTAGTAGAAGAAATAGACATTAGGAGCTTGGAGAATATGCTAATGATTGGGATAATATTGAAGAAGAATAATAGAAAGTGGATGAACCCGTGGCTCTAATAGAGAAAAGGGAAATGAAAGGTAAGGGCAATTTTGAAAGAAAATTACCCCTAAAATATTTTTCTTGTAATAAGATTGGTCAGATTGCATCAAGATGTCCTCAAAGGGTTCCTAAGCATAAGCCTAATTTTTACAAATATAATTACTCCAAGGATGAGGAATGTTACTATGCTAGTGAAGGTGTGTCTGATGATGTTTCTATGGATGATGAGAATGAAATTGGATTTATTGCTATTAAAGATGATGAACCTATTCATGAAGAAAAAGATCTAGTATCGCATGTTGAAAAAAATTTAGAATGGATTATTGATAGTGGTTGTTCAAATCATATGACTAGTGATAAAGATAAATTTGTTCAACTGAATAGATATGATGGTGGCATAGTCAGATTTGGTGATAAGACTCCTAAGTTGATCATTGGAGTTGCTTCAATCTCTCTTGATGGTAAAAATAACACTAATGATGTCTTAGTTGTTGATGGACTTAAGCAAAACTTATTGAGTGTTGGATATCTTGTGCACAAGGGTTATCATTTGTAGTTCATGGATGGAAAATGTACTATCAGAGGTCAATTTGGAAACTTGATTAGATAAGATACTAAGTCGAGGTAATGTGTTTGAGTTGAATAGTACATAGGCAACTTTTCTTTTTGTGAAGGTATATGACAGTTGGTTATGGCATAGAAGGTTTTGTCACATAAATTTTGATAATATTGTAAGGGCCAATAACACTAATGCATTAATATATTTTCCAAAAATTGTGAAGCCTACTAACACTATGTGTAGAGAGTGTGTGATTGGAAAACAAACTAAGAGAAAATTTTAGAGAAAATCCCTTTTAGAAAGATGAAAGTTTGATCTGGTACATACAGATCTTTGTGGTCCTATAAGGACTAGATCTTACTATGGTGAAAGGTACTTTATACTTTTTGTTGATGACTATTCTAGGATGATGTGGGTTGCATTTCTCAAAGGAAAATATGAAGCATTTGATAAGTTCAAGATTTTCAAAGACAAAGTTAAAAATGAATCAGGTCTTAAGATAAAGTATTTGAGGTCAGACAGAGGTGGAGAGTTTACATCATATTTGTTCAATGCTTACTACAAAAAACATGGGATATACAGACAAAGTTATGCTCCTAGGACACCTCAGTAGGATGAGATAGAAGAAAGAAGAAATGGAAATATACTGGATGCAGCCATGACTATGTTGCTTGAAGGTAATGTATCTCATATCCATTGGAGAGAAGTAGTCAGTATTGTTGTCTACACTTTGAACAACATTAAGATCAAAGAAGGAACTAATAAGACACCCTATGCACTTTTATTTGGTTATGCTCCTACTATAAAATACTTCAGAATATTTGGTAGCAAGTGTTATATCCAAAGA
This sequence comes from Thuja plicata, assembly GCA_018584345.1. NCBI lineage: Eukaryota > Viridiplantae > Streptophyta > Pinopsida > Cupressales > Cupressaceae > Thuja > Thuja plicata. Next base: position 998,574 of record MU223889.1, read on the forward strand.
GATGATGAAATTGGAAAGTTTGATGCTAGAATTGATGGAGGAATTTTCTATGGCTATTATATTAGTAGTACAAGACTTATACATGTTTCAATTTGAGATTGAAAAAATAGTTGAAAGTGCTAATATGAAAATTAATGATAGCTTTCAGATTGAGATCCCAAAGAATGAGAAGAATACTGAAAATCAAGAGACAAAAAATTATTAAGATTCAGACATGCTTGGATGAGCGTACTGAAGCACCAAAGACACCAAGGTATGTTAAGATGAATCATCCCGAGAATCTGATTATTTGCAATGTTAACAAGGGCATGATGACAAGGTCTAGAGATAAAAATGAACTTTGTTTGATTTTGCAAGTAGAACCTAAGACTAATGATAAGTGTGCAAAGATAAATATTGGATTAAGGAAATGCAGTAAGAATTAGATCAGATAGAGAAAAAAACACTTGGGAATTGGTTCCTAGACCTAAGGACAATAATGTAATTGGAACTAAATTTTTTTTCAGAAACAACATAAATGAAGATGACATGGTTGTAAGAAATAAGGATAGAATGGTCTGTAAGGGCTATTCAAAATAGGAAGGTATAGGATTTGAAGAAACATTTACTCTTGTTGCGAGGTTAGAGGCAGTGAGATTGTTCCATACTTTTGGAGCACATAAAGACTTTAAGGTATATCAAATGGATGTGAAGTCTGAATTTCTAAATGGCGATCTAGAGGAAGAGGTCTACATTGAGAAACCTGATGGTTTTCCATTGAGAGATGATGAAGACATGGTTTTCATATTGAAGAAGGCACTGTATGGTCTGAAACAAGCTCCTATATCTTGGTATGCTTGATTAGACATGTATTTATTACATCTTGGTTTCACAAAAGGTAATGTAGATAGTAATATATATTTGAGAGCTTGTGAAGATGAAATCTTGATTTTTGAAGTCTTTATGGATGTATAATATTTGGAGGCAATGATTAAATGAGTAACAAATTCTTTGAGAAAATAAAAAGTGAATTTGAAATGTCTATGATTGGTGAATGAATTTCTTCTTTGGTTTGTAAATTACTCAAAGTAAACATGGTATTTTTATTTCTCAAACCAAGTATCTTAAGGAGTTGTTAAAGAATTTTGGAGTGGAATATTTCAAACCTATTGGAATACCCATGGTTACTGGATGCAAGCTTGCTACTACTAATGAATCTCAAAGTATTTTTCAGACAAAATACAGATCCATGATTGGAGGTTTTCAATATTTAACTCACACTAGATCAGACATAGCTAGTGTAGTTGGAATTGTTGTGAGGTTCCAAGTTGATCCTAAGGAGACTCACCTTGCTTCACTTAAAAGGATATTCAGATATTTGAAAGAGACATTGGAGTATGGTTTAGGTATGAAAATTTTGATAATTTTACTTTGCATGCTTATACTGATACTGATTAGACAGGAAGTGTTGATGCCAGAAAAATAAATTGTGGTCAAGAATTTTTACTTGGAAAAAGGTTGGTTTCATGGTTAAGTAAGAAGCAGGATTGTATAGCTTAATCTACTGCTAAATTAGAATATGTAGTTGCTACTATAAATTGCACACATATTGTTTGGATGAAATAGATACTAAAAGACATTGGGATAACCTTTGAAGAGCCGGTGGTTATATACATTGTGATAATACAAGCACAATGAAAATGTCAAAGAATCCCATTATGCATTCAAAGACTAAACATATTTCAATCAAGTATCACTTTTTGAGAGACAAGGTTGCAGAAAAGGAAGTTAGATTGGAGTACATCAGCACAAAGGAGAAAATAGTAGATATATTCACTAAAATTTTATCAAAAGATGCCTTTGAGTATCTCATAGGTATGCTTGGGGTGAGAAACCCTCCTTGTGAGAACTAAATGATGTAGGAATGCATCAGTCTAGAATTTATTAGGGATATATTATTCTTTGGACTTGATGCTTGGATCTACTCCTTATGGGGAGTGATCACAGGAACACAACAAAACTTATTTGGGTGATCAAGCACTTAGTTTGTTGCAGGCATGAATATTTGAAAAAATATACACCTTGCAGAGGTGGGATGTGAAGAGAAGGAAAATATCTATGACACCCTTTTCCATTGATGTCAAAGGGGGAGAGATATAAGTGAAAACCCCTATTGTTTTAGGGGGAGCTGTGAAGAGGATATTGAGAAGATTGTATTAAGAAAGCTACTTTTGCATTGATGGATTTTCACATATGTTTCCACCAATGCCAAAGGGGGATATTGTTGGAATTGTTCCTATTCAGGTATTGAAATTCGTGTTTTGTCATTGATGTCAACATATGTTTCAGTTAGATACATTAGAAGTTTTAGTAAGACTGGTTATCACAAGAACGGGAGAGATTGACTCATGTGTATAGAGAGTGTATGACATGTGAGACTATATGAGAAAAAATCTGTGTAGAGGGATGAGTGTACACCTTATGTCTAGGGTTTCTAGATCTTATGTTGGTATTTGCATGAGTTATAGCTATTTTGGTAAATACTAGTTATAGAGCAGTGACAAATATGGTCTCTGATATTTTAGGATAAATTCGATGTGAGCATGAGTTATAATTAGCGAGATTAAGGAATGATAAAATATACATGAGACAACAATATTTGTGATTCTTGTGTTTCTGGATTCCTGATGATGTTAGCTAAGGCATGTGGACTAGCAAAGACCTATTTGGGGCTGACTACAGAGATGTAACACACTTAATAACTAGCAAGTGTTAATTATGAATGTTGGCATGTAACTAATGATTTATATTTGTTAATTTTTTGTTTAAGGTACTGTGTGTATCTTAGAAAGGGGCTATGTACTTTTTTGTGCATTGGGTCAACCTAATTGCTTATTGTAACTCAAGTATAAAGGAAAGTTACACCTTGAGTTGTAAATGTGGTAATTAGATGTATTGGATCCTGCGAGCATGTGGATGCGAGTTCTGTTGGATGTAGAGAAGTGGTTATGTTTGTAATGCACTTCATTATAACTATATAAGAGAAGAAGGATGCTATCAGATAATTCACTTTAGTAAGTATACTTTTATACTTCTATTTGGACAATGAGTCCAGAAGGTGGGTTTAACGTTCACAAGGTGGATTTAACCTTCACTTTGAGTAGTGTGCTCTGGCAGTGAGCTTATCATTTCTTTCAACACCTAATAGCATTGAGAAGACTCCTAGAAAGGTATTTTCTTTAACATGGACTTGTATTGGATGTAATAATCAGCCCCTAAAAGAGCTAGATCTCTTAACCGGGTTTTTTCCCTTAACATGGTTTCGTCGACAACAAAATACATATGTTATGGTGTTATTCTTGAAGTGTTCAGATTTGCATTAATTAACTGGTTTAAAGTTTAAAGTTTAATTATCTTGTATACAACTGATTCACCTCCCCTCTCAGTTGTGTTATTCCTAACAACCACATTAGTCATGCATCAAGTCATGTTTACCCGAGACTAGGTGAAACATATGGAGAAGCGCATGATTGAATTGGAGAAGAGGGAGGTTGAGCTAAACTCTATTTTAAATAAGATGTATATGGAAAATGCTTCTTTAAAGGAAAATTTGAAAAAGTTTGAGGAAAATCAAAACAAGGCCATTTTTCTACATAGGAATGCCCCATCACAACCAGTTAATAGTACCATAATTTTTCAGAAGTAGGATGAGGAAAAGGGTAAATATGAAAATGAAATTAGGAATTTAAAGGACGCAAATGCAAAGCTTGCACAAGAGGTTCCTCATTTATGGTCCTCAACACTTTTGAAAAGATATTGCTCCAAAGAATAGAATTGATTGGGTAAAAGAAAAATAAGTTGTCACCCTTTTACAAAGGAAAAGATTAACATCACCAAAAATGTAAAACTTCAAGGACATAAAAGTCACATTTCTGTTGAGAATTTGAAGATGATGTAAATTTATGAAATGTGTAAAATAGGACAAATTTTTTGCCTATAATTTTTTTCAAAAATTTGAAAAAAATAAATATGTTTTGTGAATTTTTTATGTCTATTTTTTATTTGCTAAAAAGTACTGCAAATCAGGGGGTTTAATTCCTGTCAAATAATTATAAGTAAAACATTAAGTTTTCCTCCAATTTTAGAATATCTTTTAGATGATATGTATAGCTAGTGCAAAAAAAAAGAAAGAAGTGTTTTCGATCTATAGTTTACACGTTATAAGTATTCAAAGTCAAACTTACCTGAAATCAATAGTTTTTGCCTCCTATCACTTTTCCCCTATCAAAACTATATCGAAAACCAAAGAAATTACATATTTTTTTAAGAGGAATCTCTTCTCTACTGTTGTATATGATTTCCAATTTTTTTTTAATTGATTTAGCTATTTTTAATATTTTTCGAATTAACAACTTCTAAAAACCTAATATACCTACATGTATTTATTAGTGAATTTATTCAACATTTTGTAATTGAAAAATATAAAATATAAATGTCTAGAATTGCAGTTCCAAGATCTAGAAAAGCATACTTTTAATATTTTGACATTTTCTATTTTGAGTAGAGAATGGAAGAACAAAAGTGCAAACTTCTAGTTTTTTTATGTTTTTGGGGGTTTGGTTGCCAACATGGCATATCACCTAGGCAGAATCAACCTAGTCAGAATTAGCCCAGTCCTTAACACCCTCACATTGGCTCGTACAGGAGTCTTCTTGGCCACGTAAGTATCATTCGGCACTGCATGACGCCTACCTGGACTGGGCCGAGTCTGTCGAGTTAGCCTAAAAGGTGACACTTGATTGTTCTTTTACCCGATTATGAGAAAGTGTGATGATGTATACCAAGGATACCCTAGCTTCTTGGAAATGTGGAAGACATTTCATGAAGATAAGCCCAAGATGGAGAAATTGGTCAAATAATGACAATCACATTATATCACTTTTAATACTTTATACAAAGTCACTCAAAGGGAATTGGATTCTCTTGTGAAGATCAGATAAAATGAAAAAATGATTTCTTGAATGATTAAAGAATTAAGATACATGAATGATGAGTAGAAAAGGATCACGAGAAAAATTTCCATTTTCCACACAATTAGACATTTGACTATTCTAGAGATAATTTATAAAGATGGCAATATGATATCATTTGACAATTGGAAACTTAATATAAACAAATGCTGCCAAAAAATATTTCCCATATGTTAGAGGGAATATTCATCAACTAAGAACAATTGCACATTTAATTAAAATCACATCTAACCATCAAATCAAAGCTAAAGATCTAACGCATAAAGGGGATCTAACACTATAATCAAAATGGAAATTTTATAAGTTGGGTTCACCAAAAATAACAATAAGGTGGACCTAGATATCTAAATGCACAAAATGTAGCAAAGATATGATGTAAATATTGATGAATGCAATGCATAAAAATTATATCTAGACACCAAATTAGAATGGAAATGTCATGTGTCAGGTTCACAAAAATGAACAATAAGAAAAGGGAAGCAATGCAAAGGGGTTGATTACTCCTCCTTTTCCAAATTGCACACTCGAAGTAAAATGTCCCAATACACTCACATAGGACCTAAGCATTAAGTGGGACAATTATCCTTGACTAAAAATGTGTAAATTTATAATGGAAAGAGAAAAGATGCAATGTAGTAGGAAAAAAAGATAAATAGAGACAAAAATAGAAATTACAAACTGATAATTAACTTCTAGAAACTAGAAATGAGTTGAATCAGGGTCCAGACTGCTCTACCAACCTGGGATTTTAGTTTGGAGTGAAATATTAGGGTATAAACTATTTCAAATGTTCAGTACTTGGGAACGAAATATTTTGAATGTTCTATTCCATGCACTTTTAGTTGAATCTTTTGGAGACTCTCTGACTATTCCTCATCTTCCCAAAAAAATTTTGATAGCTCCGTAACATATTCTTGCACATAGAAAAGTGGGGAAAAGGTTGGGTAAAAGAGGTTATCCTTGGTCAAAGCATATTTTAGGAATCAAACTTGAAAATGAAAGGAAATTACATAAAAGAAAGTATTTAGAAAGGTAAATGTTTGATTCACCTTACAAAACCCTCATGGAAAGATGTAGAAATCACTCATACCCATGAAGATGTTTTAATGTTCTTAAATTCAAGGATTTGACATTGAAATTTATAATAGAATCAAGGAATTCCTCATAAGTACATGGATCTCTTTGGATGCTACTTCTAGATCATCAATGCAGATATGCTTGATAATGACTTGCAATGAAGGATAGATGGATACAAATGGAAGGAAGAATCTTCTTGCTCAAGATTGAGAACTCCTCTACTTTGACATCAAGGGAGATAATCTTGTTTCAATGAAGAATAATTCCTTAGAATTGACTTAAATGATTAAGAATAAACTAGATCTTGGATGCTTGCCTTCAAATCTTGAAGCCAATTGCTTGAATGTTTGATTTCTCTTGATCGCTTTAGTGTGGTATGAAAAATTGATTGCACTTGATAATGGATCTTGATTATGGTTTTAAAAATGCGGAGATATATGGTTCTTATATAAATAATCCTACATTTTGGGATTAAAAGATAAGCCAGGATGACCATGAGATCTGATTTCCCTCTAAGTTCCAACATAGAGCTCTAGACTAAATATTAACCAAAAAAAGTAAGAACATAATGTCTCAAACATTATGTTCCTAGGTACATAACATTTGAAATGTTATGCACATAGATTTTTGGGTTTAAATTGGGACCGAGTATTGGGATATTGAAATATATGTAGGAAAAGAAGAATTAGGTTCTTAGGATCAGGCATAACGAACATCAGATCTCAAAATCACCAAAATAGGGCCTAATGAAACCAAAATAGGGCCTAATAGAGCATACAATTATGGGTGCTAAATTTTAGGATGGTATAAAATAAAAAAGAAAAAACTACTATAAAGTAACCTAAAAATAACCCTATGGTCAACCTCAACCTTCCCTCATAATATACATTTCCTATGGTGAGTGTGTTGGGGATGAAATAACTAATTTCTCTAGAGAAAAATGTTTAGTGAGGCTAGCTAAGCTAAGGATTACAAAAAAAAATATTGTTGATATTGACAAAAGGCCTAATGAGGAAGAAGTTGAAGAACATACTAAGGAATCTACATTCAATGAAGAAGATACAAAATCGAGTGAGGAAACCTTTGAGGAGTCTTGGATTTTGATTCTTTAAGATTCATTCTTGCATTCTCTACCTAGGGAGACCCATTCCTAGGATTCTCTTGAAGGACTTAATACCCTGAAGGGGTTTAGTGATGTGGTTGATGGAGAACCGAATAACATGGGAGTCAATAATAAAGAAAAGTATTCTTTGACTTTGAAGTGGACCCTTCATGGAAAATATAGAGACCACTCGATAATTTATCAAGGCTATAAGAAAAATAGGGAGTGGATCACATGGATGAGAAATGTCATTCAAATTCTGGTAAAAATTAATATATACTTGATGAAGATTGTCCATCAAAAGGATTACTACTTCATCTCCTTGGGAGAATGCATTGGACCAAACGTTGGAGGATTGGGGTTACATTTCATAGACTCCTCCTATCTTTGATGTTGTTCTATTTTGTGTTTTTGTTGCTATTATTTTTCTATCTGTGACCTTATGACAAAAATTTCCTTTACGTACTACCTATAAACTTTGTTTGATATTTGTGTTTGGTGGACTTGATCTCCAAGCCTTTTTTTATGGTCTTTTATTTGGAACTATAATGGGTTTGGGCCCTTTCCTATGTACTACAATTAAAATCATAAAATTGAGCTAAAGTAGTGTGATGTTCAAAAATAATAAAAAAGTGTTGAGGTTCCAAAAAAGATCCCCAAAGAGTTACTAATTGTTCTCAATAGATAGTTTAGCAAAAATATTTTGAGCTACTTATGGAAGCTACGTGTTATATACAAGTAGAAGAAAAAATATATATCCATAGGTACAAATAGGAGGAAACTATGACTTGTTACTCAATATATGATCATATCAAAATAGAATACTAAACATTATAAACTTTCATTTGCCTTCTAGTGACTTATATATGGTACTAAATAATATCTAAGAACAAAGAAAAATTTAGCGTTCTCATAGATTTATATCAGGTAGTGTATTAAAGCTCATTCATGAAGAATATTTAAAGCCTTTGATAATTACAATAGCTAGCTCATTGATGGGTGCTAGAAAAACCCTCTAGAACTTTGTTTTTGCAGTCTAAACGATATCTTGTAATTGTTAGGTTGTTGTTTGTGTATTGATAGTGCAGTTTCTAGTGGTTCTAGCTCAATTGTTTGTAGTTGATTACTGTTGGGTTTCATATCCCACCAAAATGCATTTGGGAAGGGTTTTAGGGCCCCCTAAAACAAAATCCCCCTAATAAAACACAATAACTAGTTCATCGAGACATACCCATGAAGACTCTCAAAATTTGAAAAAAGATATTATTATTTCTAATAAAGATACAATAAGTTAAATATATTTCCAAAACAATAAATTACTCTATTGAATCAAGTTTTATAATATCTAAAATGTGTGGGTAAAAGTACAAACCCATGTAACACTTTTATAAAGGAAAAAAAGGTCAACAACACCAAAACTGTTCAACTTCAATGACATAAAAGTGGCCTTTTTGTTTGGAATTTGTTCAGATAATGTAAAATATGAAATTTGTAAAAATGGATGAAGTTTGCGCCTATAATTTTTCAAAATTTGTTTGAAGAAGATTTGATATGTTTTTTTTTTAAAATTTTAATATCCATTTTTCAATTGTTGCAAAATACCGCAAATCAGGGGGTCTAGTCCCAACCAAAAAACTATTTGTAAATAAACTATTTTCCCTCTGATTTCAAAATATGTTTTAGATGACATGTATAGCTAGTGCCGAAAAAAGTAAAGATTGGTTTCTGATGTATATTGTCTCTGTTATAACTATTCAAAGTCAAACTTACATGAAATTGATAGTTTTCGTCTCCCACCTTATTTCCCTATAATATCTATACCAATAAAAAAATTATATATTCTTGAAGATGACTCTCTCCTCTAGTGTTCTATATAATTTTTAATTTTTTTTAATATGATTTACTATTTTTTTTCTTTTTCTGAATCAATGTCTTCTCGAATGTTAAAATACCTACTTGCATTATTGTATAATTATAATATATTAGATCTAATGGAGACACAATAAAATTTATATGGGGATATTCTTGACTTCGAGTTGTACAAAAGGGTATTTTTTGTGTTTTAAGAAAGTTGAGTTTTGATGGAGAAATCAATGGTAGAAGTTAGAAGCTCTGCACTTTTGAAATTTTTGTTGATTTGGCTGCCACATAGGATGCCACACAAGCAGTTTCAGTCAGACTTGGTTCAGCTGAAGTAGTTTTGGCTGGATCTAGTTTGGCTGAACCAAGTCGGCTGAACCAGTTCTGGCTGAACCCCCTATATAAATATGTGTGAATCTTTATTGATCTAACATATTTGGCTTATATTTACCTTTTGGGTCCGACCGAAACTGGTTCGGCTAAAACTTTCTTTCTATGTCGGCATCACGTGGTACCACTTGGCAGCCACGAGTGTTTTGCCTGACCAATTTCAGCCGAACCATGTCTGAATGAAACATCTAAGTTAGCCTTTAGTGTGACACAACTTTGTGCTTTCACTCATGTACCATTTTCTAAATTGAGCCTCCTTTCCAAAAAAAAAATTCAGATTTTTTCAATGGATATAGAATAGGTTTCCACCTACCTTTTTGTCATAGAGGGAATTAAAAGTATTTTTTTTTGTCTATTCCCTATTTCATAGTCATGTTGTATCCATTCCTAGCGAGTTCTTGGAATTATACTTTTGAGACTCTCTAAAATGAACAAGTGGTAGAATTAATCATTAATAAGAAAATAGAAGAGGCAAAATAAGGGGGATATGGGAATAAGAATATGAGAAATGCTAAGGATACATAATACAATTGAAACCTAAGTGAATTTTCTCTAAAAAATAACTCATAAACTTGATTAAAAATCATATAATTATAATTTCCCTTCCTCAAATTGATGATTCTTTAAATGATTACCCAATATTCATGTTTAGAATCTAAAATAAATGTAGGAAAAAAATAGTTTAGGCGAATGCTAGTAGTTGTAGACTAGTTGGAGGTAATACCATGAACTTCTATGATAAAACCAGTGCTCTAGATAGGCATGAGTACTTTGTTAATTCACTTGCACCTCTTAAGGAAATGAGAATACATTAGTATTCTTGGACTAATTTTAAAGATCTAGAAATTTTCTTATTGCCTCAATCAACCTTTAGCATCCCTCCTACACTAAATAACAAACTTAAAGATGCAACTCTCTCTCTCTCCTAAATTTAATATAAGTATCATTAAATATGAACTTTTTATTATATGTAAAGAAAATAACCTACATTATGATAAATAAGTAAATATAAATTAAAAATTAAAGAAAACTTAAATTCATCAAGAAACACAAAATTATTTATTTTCAAGTAGTATCTTTTCATGAATTACTCCTTATAAAATTGTATTCAAATATTGTAGAAAACCACAATTAAGGAGGAACGTATGTAGATAATATTTAAGTAGACTTTTATACAACCTCCCAGTAAATATCACGTTGCTATAGTTTAAAATCTTTCCCGCACCTAAAAACTTAAAGGATATATTATTTTTAAATATTTCCTTTTTTAATGATGTTTAATAAGAATAAATCTCATTATGTTTGCCATCTAGTTTATTCTTCACACTATTATCATAATATAGATTATACTTAGTTATATTCTTAAATTTTCTTCATTATTGAGTTAGTATGTAAATTTAGCGTAATGATTATGTCTATGTGCGCAATAATTATTGATTAATTATTATATAATAATTATATTGTGATACAATTTGATGTATTTATGTATGTACATGTATGTATGTGTATTTATTTGCATATGAATATGCACATGCACACACACGTGTACAATATATGCACATACAAACAACACATATGCATCCTATTTTTTTTTAAATTAATTATATCATAATGAATAGGCATCTAAATCATAGGCCATGCTTTGGTTAAGCTACCATGGGTACTACATCTAATTTGTCAAATCATTTAGAGATTAAACTTCGCCTATCCATGCCTCATAAATCTTAAATTTATGACAAAATTAAAAATTATATCATCATTCTCACTAAATATATTTATAAAATAAACTATTAATATTTAATATTTCACTCAAATAAGTTAAAAAATGACTAGCAATTGCTTAGGAATAAATCTATGGACTTGTCTAATCATTTAGACACAAACAAAACAAACATCGGTTGATCAGATGAGTATGGATTGTATCTCTCAAATCAATTGTTATTTCCACCACAATATGGACGCGTTTCAAGGGATGAGGTGTAATATAGAAATCATCTAACCTAGTAACTTCGGAAAACCATTTTCATCATGGGAAACACCGGTGTTCCCAAAAGGGCAGAGCGCAAAAGACAGAGGAGACATTCTAGATTTCATCAAACCGCCTTTAAACATTCAACAAGAACGAGCTTTTCTTCTGGGCCTGTTGTTCAAACTGGATTTGAACATTGTGTTTTCAAATATAGTGGGGAAAATTGGTTTTGATGATTATAATGAGAGACTGTTGAAATGCCCCCACCCAAATGAAACAGAACATGATTAGGTTTCACATGGCGCAAACATGGTGAAGCGCGGCTCTGGATGAAGATGATCATCTCCAAATGCATATAAAATCACCCAGGAGTATTTGATCCTTCTCATCACAATGAGGCGAAGGGCGGGCTCAGTGTTAGTGTTTTTGTGGGTGATGGTGGGATTTTCACTATATCTAATACTGAGCATAAAAACGAGGTGTTTTGAATCGCCATATGCGCGATCTGCTTATATATGTGTGGTGATTATGGGCGGGGTTATTATTAGTTTTTTGACAGGGGATGAATCGCCAAGACCCATACACCAATCGCCTCCAATATCATCTCCTCCTGAGGCTGATAAGATTGTTGTGGATGTGGAAATGGGCGTATTCAATTACAAACGTGATGAAGGAGAAGGAGGAGGGAAGGAATGCATAGTATGTCTGTGTGATTACGAGGAGGATGAGCAGGTGGTGGCTCTGGCACCATGTAAACACAATTTTCATGTGGACTGCATTCTAAAGTGGCTGCAGTGCAAGCTCCGGTGTCCCATCTGCAATGCAACTCCACTTCAGAAGTTTCGGAGCCTCGCTCAAAATCATGCTACTTTGCCCCCTCTTGCTACTTGAAAATGGTGTTTTGTTTTCTGGGTGCCTTTTGTTGTTTTCTGCTAATAGACAGAATACAAACTACTAGAAGTTTCTGATCTTTACGGTGGGGAGAAGTAGAAATCTGGAAGAGAAGAAGTTTCTTGAGCTTTCCAATCAGCTCTGGAACATACAATAAATGCTTACCAACTTAGCACTGTACAATAAACATTATTTATTTCAACACTTTCATTTTAAAACAGACGACTATCTGAGTCACTTTGGGTTCTTGCTTGAAGACACATTCTCTCAATTGAAAACAAAGGAGAAACAATATAGCTTCAATCAGTCACATGGGGCGGAAGTGGAATTTGAATCGCAGCATCATTTTGAGCATGGGATCCAAATTTACGAAGTGGACAAGCATTGCAGATGGGACACCGGAGCTTGTACTCCACCCACCTTCGATTGCAGTCCGGGTGAATATTGTGATGACAAGGTTTTAGTGCCACCACTGCCTCACCCTCTTTGTATTCACAGAGGCAGATAACGCATTCATTCCCTTCTTCTTCTCCATCACATCTGTAACTGAAAACACCCATTTCCACTGCAATCATATCAACCTTATCAACGTTGGAAGAAGATGATAGAGGCTGCTGTTGCGGTTGGCGATAGAAGACGAAGGATTCAACATCTGGAGGCGGTCGCTCTGGTGGTGGGCAAAGCCAACCACATGTAAATAAATAACAAATACACGTAAACCACACTGCGAAGGCAACGATCAGCACCCAAGCAAGATCCTTTGCCACCAATGCTAATCTTGAATGACTAAAGTATGGGAGAAATACAAAGGTCCAAATTGCGAGGAGGAACACCGAACACACCCACAACCACTTTGTTATTGCCCGTATGGTGACGCGAGGGATCAAAGAGTCCTAGCTGCTTTTATATGAAGTAGCAAATGGCCATCTTCATTCAGAGACCCCCTTTAGAAGCTAACGTAATGCTCCGTTTCATTCGTTGGGGAGCGCTAAAACAACCTCTAGTAAGAATCATGAAAACCAGCCTTACCCATCATATTCTTGTATAATGTTGAAAGACAATTTGAACAACAGGCCCAGAAGAAGATCGCATTCTTGTTGAATGCATTAGGGGGTTTGAGCCTAGAATGCCTCTTCCGTCTTTTGCGCCCTCTCATTTTGGGAACACCGTCATTTCCCGTGAAGAAAATGGTATTCAGAAGTTACGAGGTATAAATCATTCTTTAAAACGTTTTCATATTCAAGTGGACAAATACAAAAGATATAATCGAGATTCATCTGAGTAACCAATGCTTGCTCGTTTTTTTTTTTGGTTTTTAAATCATGTTGCAGAGTTCAAAGATTTATTACTAGGCTATTCAAACAATTGTTTTTTTTATTAAGATAAGTGAATATTTGAAGGGTTTAGAATATTTATCAAGGGGTAATCAATATATTTGAAGGGTTTAGAATATTTATCAAGGGGTAGTCAATAAATTTGAAGATCGAATTAAAAATAAAAATATAAAAAATCGAAGGATAGCAAAATTTCAAAAAGACACAACAAAACAAGACAAACTAATATGTCTAATAATTATTTAAAAATAGAGTTGGGACCCAATTAAGGTTCCAATGGGACACTATTAATATTTATAGTGAGGGAATGGCCTTATTTTCCTCACATCAAACAATAATCCATGAAGCTTCATCAACACGTGTAGTACCTTTTTCGGGCAAGGGAGGAGGCCCTATATAAACAAATAGTCGAGCCCCCTCAACAAGGACCATGTATTGAAGGAGAGAATGCAATCTAGTCATAAGGTATTAGGAACCACTGAAGGAATCAAACAAAGACTTGAGTGCCTAATAGAGAGCATAGCAAAAACAATAGTAGAAGCAACTAGAGTCACTGAGATAGTAGGAGACCGATGCATCAAATCCCTCGAGAACCTCAAGACATCATTTGAAGCAGGAAGAAAAATAATAAGAAGGCAACGGTTAAAATCTTTCCAGCATGTGAGGGAGAAATACGGATGGGAGTCAGAGGGGAAAGAGGAAGCTAAGAATTGTTAGTCATATTTTCCCATAAAATATGATTCATTTTAATGATTATAAAATTAAGTTAACTAGAAAGTTAGAATTTAGTATTCATATTGATAGATTGTAGTTTAATACGTTGAGAAAAAAGAGTGAACATGATGGGACATTATTTTTATTTTATTTTTTCATTCATCAAGGTTCAAATCATGTAGAAGTGTGAATAGACCAAGCTCAACAGCTAAGTGATTTTGACAAACTAGATCTCATGCTCATGCCAATTTAGCCAGAGAACAACCATTGACTTAGATGCATGCTTTCTCATAATATTGTAATTTGTTTTAAAAAGATCTAAGATAAAATCTACGTAATATAACTATTTCCGTTAGAAAATATTATTGATAATTAAATGAATAATCAAACTTATATCCTCTTTATATATACTATTTTATTATAAATAATTTTTTATTATTATATACTTAGATATGCTTTTTACACTAAATTTGTGTATAGCCTCGATAATAGAAAAAAAAATAGCAGATAATCATCATTAATAGTGTAATCTATATTATTATAATATGATGAGGTATTCACAAAGTATGAAATAGCATATCACATTTATTCAGATTGAATATTTCTTAAGAAGAAAAATGAAAATAGTATACCATAGGTAAGTATTTAAAGTTTGAGGAGATCTTTTAAACATTGTTGAGTAGATATCCATAAGAAGAGTGTATATACGTCCACATAAATATTTTCTACAATTATCCTTATTGATTTTATTTTGGTATTAGTTTTGTATTCATTTTTGCTAAGAAAATATATTAGTTTTTACATAGGTTAGGATAATAATATGTGTTAAAAGTGAAAGAAAACTCTTGAATAAATATCCTATGTGTAAAATAATTAATTGTTGAGGAGCATTTATTTGTTGTTGTTGTTGAGTTGTTAGAACGACTCATATAATTAGGGTGAGGTTTCTATAGTGTAGGAGAAAAACTCTCTCAAAAGTAAGCAATGTGCATTAAATAAATGAATGAAATAGTGAATAACAAGTACTATTACTACAATTTTACCCTCTGAAAACCAATATAGTGTTAGAATTTTTATGCAAGAGCATCCAAAAAAAAATTTAAAATTTTTGCATAATCTATTTTAACAATTTTTGTTTGGAATTACATCGAATTTGGGAGCAAGTGTCATTGTAAAAGACAAGATTTCCTAGCAAACTATTCGCATACCAACAATAAAGACAAGGAAATTCTAATTTTAACTTCCCTTTCTTTTCTTAAGGTTAACATATTGTTATATTCTAGCACTGAGAGAAATTAGGCACCATTCTTTTGGTTGAATAGGGAGCTTATTTTATTTTTACTTTAAAATGAGATAATGCAAACAAACAAAACTCTATACTATGGAGCCAAATTTAAAGAAGTGCAAGAGTCAACATAGGCATTGAGAAAATATTTAGAAAGAAAATTATTAAACAAAGAAAAGAGGGTGTAAATTAATTATGCATAAGGTATCAAAGTCTGATTTATTTTATAATTTATTAATAAAGAAACTAAAAACTAAAAGAGGGGCATAAAAGGTAATGATTAAATGCCTCTACCTAGAACAGAAGTCATGAAAAAGAAAAGAAGTGCTTGGGTAGGCAATGAGAAACAAATTAAATTGATAAGTTTGGCAAGTAATTGCATAAAAATTTTTATTATTGGGAATAAAATGTTCTGAACCTTGAGGTGCACGAAAGGAATAAGACAGTTGATGATGTAGATTGAAAATAGGAAGGGGTAAATAGAAAAAGTTTTGATTAATTAATGTGTAGAATTAATTTTTGAATTTTTTTACCTTGTCTCTAAACACACAATTGTTTATTTCCTTCCAAAGGCCCCAGGCAATGTGGGGTAACATAAGATCTCAAAGGTTAGTCAGAGAATGATTTGAGAAAGGAGACTTCCACTGTAACTAGCATTCCACAAAATAATTAAGGAAGACCAAAGTGATCCACCAGATCGTAAAAAGAAATGATCAGAGCTCCCTGCAAACTTTGAGGAAAATAAAATATGAAAAGAACTTTCCACATCCTCGAAAAAAAAAGAAACAGTGGTTGGGAACGTGCTTTCCTCTCTTGCGGAGGTTGTCAAATGTCAAGATTCTATCCTAAACCTGAAGTCCAAAGAAAATATCGATTTTTGGGAGCACTTTTAGGGCCCGTTTGGTGCATGGCATTAACTTATCCAGAATAGGCCTATTCCAGAATAAGGGCCTATTCTTGAATTAATTAATTCTAAAAATGAAAGCTGGAATAAGCTATTCTCTGTTTGGATCCCA
>MU223889.1:1064684-1118488 GCA_018584345.1 Thuja plicata
AGGAGAAGGCTCCCTTTTATATGAAATTAGGGCACAATCTTCTAAGGAGGCCTACATAGGAGGATTAAATTCCCATAAAAGCCTTTACCCCTAGGAGAGGACCTATATTAAATATAATTTAGGAATCGATTCTTTGAAACCCGAAACAGCCGACCCGAAAGTGGGAAATACTTTTTGCAAAGGCCGACCTCCAAAAACTGTGAGACCCCAGGATCTGAACCCTGGGTAAAGTTTGAGGTTGACCCTGACCTAGGTCAGGGTCGAGGTTGACACAAACCTAAAAGGTCGACCCTAACCCTGAAGCCCAGAATCACCAGTCTGCAATTTAGAATGTAGAAATTAGGCTAAACAAGAGTGGAAAGAGGGACAGAACAGGGGGGAATCCATGTCAAGATCAGGAACTCATTCAATGCACTTGTCATGACCCCAAACCACTTACTCGGAAGGCTAAACAAGTCTAAAATGGAAGTGCTTCCATTTTTTGACTATACAATAAGAAATAGTTTTATATATATACTGTGATGAGGACTATAAGACTTGTTTAGAGAAATATAGTCTTGATGTCATGAAAATTGAGTTGGAATATAAACATCCTTACTTAAAATTTAAACAACAAACCGAAGAAACCATCTAAGAGTCAAAAGGTAAAATATCCTAGATGGAGATTACTTGCATAATCATAGAAAAGAATGAAGATGGTTTTTTTTATTAAAGTATTACAACATCCATATAATAACTAATATATATAGTAACTTACTAATCAATTAAACTAATATGATATTCCTTATAAATTTAAAATATAATCAAAATTCAAAAAATAAAAGTTAAAAAAAATAACAATGAAAAAAACTCAAAATAAAAAAAATGAACAAAATGAACAAGATAAATCACAAAATTAAATTAAAACATTATTAAATAATTGAAAAAAAAAAATTGAAGTCTTTGAAAAATTCCAATTCCAATTCGAAATGTACAAGCAAACATAGAAGATGGAGTGTCTAATTACAATTCCATTTCGAAATTGTTGAACCAAAGGCGGAAGTTGAATTTGTCAGTTCCAATTCCAATTTTGAACTTGGCAAACAAACACAGAAGATGGATTGACTCACTCATCTTCTGGGTCAACCAAACGGTCCAAAGTATATCCGAAAGATGCAAAACTGGAATTTCAAAACCCGATTTTGAGATAATCAGGTTTTGAGTCCAATTATAATTCCCCAACCAAACAGGGCCTAAGGAAAGACAACAGGTAAAAGGGATAAGGTGTGAATAGGTGATATAAAGTCATAGCATAACACCAGTCACTCTTTCGCCATTATAAAAATGAGCCTAGATATACTATTGTGAATTAGAAAAATTAATGAATAAAGGCGGTAGTGACTACCAAAGATAAAAAATTTAGAAGCAAGTGGGTTATTAGTTTCAAATGAAAGAATTGAATGAGACATGATGTGGACATTTATACGAAATATTGCAACAACCAATTTCATTAGAAGCTGGTGGAGTGATGAGAAAATCTCTGTGATGAGGGTTCCCTAAATTTTTCAAATTACAAGCAAGTACTTAGTTCTCAATCTGAATTTTAGTTATTTAAAATGTCTAAGAAACATGAAACAACTAAAAGTTTAGGAATTAATGTTAAGGAAATAATTTATATGAAAAGGCCATTACAATAGACCATGTTAGATGCTTTATCCAGATCTTAAGATACAAGTTCCAAAATTGTTTTTACTAATAGATTAGGTGCATGTAGGGATGTCAATATTCCTATCTTTGGTAGAAATATTTTTTGGTATTTCTATAAAAACAAAGATGGAAAGGTTCCTTTGTCAAATCCATGGAACTTGAATTTGGCTAAAATCGTTGTCAAAAATGTATTTATAGACACAAAGCTGATCCAAGCAGTTGAAGACCATTATTGCCCCAAAATTAGAACACTTAGGGCCATGATTGAGGTACCTATAGTGCTTATAACTAGGTCAATTATTATGGATTGTTTTCAGTTATATAAGCAAGCCCTAACTAGGATTGATAAACAAGAATTTGAAATAGAGTATAAAAGACTACTAAAAACTTTCAACGTAGATGAAGCTTCCTATTTTAGGAAGAAAGGAGAAAATAATAGAATTGTCCAAATTATAAAGAAAGATCTTCTCTAGGTCAGATATTTCATGTTATTTTTTAAGAGAATCTATTATGGATAGTGGTAGGTATTAGGTGATGAATCTAAGGAGAAAATACTTGTAGACCTCATCTTTATGTCTATGAGGATTCAAAGTCATGAAACTAATTTGGAGTTTGACATTCATACTGAAGTGGAGAGTTTAATCTACAGTCAATTGAGATGGTGGACTGAAAATAAGGAATTTAAACATTATTCTCTATTGTGTTAGCTAATACTCTTTCAAAACTAGGAAAATTTCAAACATAGTTTGCAATTGACAACAATAGATGAGAAAGGACGAAGGATACCCATACAACAATGGTGTGTCTCGTGGGACAAAAAATGTAGGGATTGTAATTACAAATTCCTCCAAGAATCTTTTGTTTCTCCTATTCTAAGGGGCCTAGGCTACTCAGTTGAACGATTACCATTATCAGTAAGAAAAGTATTGAGGTCACTTGCCCATAATCCAAAGAAGGGGCACACTCACAACTTTGTTGACTAGTTTTGCAAGGGCCCTCACACTATTATTAGGGTATATGGATTCCCTTAGGATCCCCACAAATTAATATTATTTTTTCATGATAGATTTGCATTCTTAGCATTTATGTGGCAGATGCTATGGCTTGAAAAGGAAGTAATGGATAAAAGGAGAAAAAGGATATCCTAACCCCATGTTTCAAAATTTGTAGGATATTCAATTAGCTCTAATATGATAGAAAGGTTACAAGGATTTTTGAAGTATAATTGTTGTATGCATGAAAATGTGCAAGTACATGCAAGCTACACAACATACACACACACTTCAATAAATTCTTTACGTGGTTAGTAGGTTAGACAATACGAAATTAAAATAAACAATTACACTAAATGACAATGACCCATTGCCTTCTAGTAGGTAGGAGTATGAGTTTTCTCTCAGGTCATCGCAAACTTAGTGACTACACCTATTCTAAATGAAGGATTTTAATCTATTATGATTGATCTAAGATGATATGCAAGATGAATATTTGTGGTTAATCCAAACTACTTAAGTTTTACTTTTAAGAGCACCAATTTGAAGTGTGTAAGATTCATTTTAAAACACCAAAATTAAAGTGTGCTCTAAGCTAGATTGTTTGCATGCTTAAAAAAAATTAACAATAATAAAATCTAAATGATTAAAAGAAAGCTAAGATGAAAGAAAACTAGAATGAAAAATGCATCATAATAATGATAATAAAATTTAGGATCCCTATGAAGGAAAAGAGTTTCTCTTTTATAGAAATCTCTCTTGAATTAACGGTCGAGATCAAAAGAAAAGAGTGGCTCAGATTCGATTGAAGAAGCACAATCCATGTGCAAGTGATGTGATTGGTCGATTGTGGATATGATAGTGATGGGATAACATGATCAAGATAAGGGGTGATGAAGGTATAAGTGGATGGTTTGGATTAGTGCAAAGGATGTTTATGGATAATGAGTGTTGAATCGCGATAAGCAAGATCATGATAGGGTACCATGGATGAGAGAAAGTGAATAAACTGATGGAAAGGATAATACATGTCAAGAAACATGTGTGCTCATGGATAGGCTCAACCTTGTCAAGATCACTGCAAGGAACATGGATGCTCGTGGGATAGGTGGATGTAAGATATGATGGTTAAGATGACATGGAAGGAACTTATCCCCAAGTGAAGAGTGCAAGTAGAAGGAATTACACATGATTCTTGTTTGCCAAGTTTTCATCATGGTACTTATCTAAGGAACCACAAGAAGTGGTATTCACCATAGGATGGATTAATTTATCTTTACTTTTGCTACCAAGGCGCCTGTTTACCAGTTTCTCACCAAGGAACTTTTTTTTTTGTACTTTTGATTTTATGGAGGAAATTAAGCTTCTTGCTCTTTAGATAGTGCTCCTCTGAAAGATATGCTATGATGGGCCAAGGCCACTGAAAGTATTCTCAAAGATTTTGATAGGGTGATGGTAAAGAAGATTGATATAGAGGATAAGGAAGATGGTAACCAAGGGTTTATGTGGTGGATTAGATAATAGGGACGGAAGGATATGGGATTAGGGTATTGAAAAGTTTGCATAGGGGTAGATGGAAATGTTGATAAGATCAACATTGACACATGCCTTGAAGGGTAGTGGACGAATGAAGGAAAATTGGGTGGAATAGTTTGAGACTTTGATGTATGATTGGATATGGATCTTAGTATATGAGGACCCAAGATGGATGAAGTATTCAAGGTGATGGATTTTGGGATGTAAGGACCCAAAATAGAGTTAGAAGATGGGGGATGTTTAGATGGAGATGAAGTGGGAGACTTTGGAAGCTTCGATGCCAACTTTGAATTTTCATTTTTGTTCAAGCATTTTAAGAGAGACTTGGGAATATACATAACTTTTGATTTCCTTTTGTATCCAAGTCCTTTAGAAGAGACTTTGGAAACCACATAGCCTTTGAGTTTCCATTTCTTTTGGATGATTTAGAACACAGTTCTTCCATGATGGATTTAGGACCCCATATTTTATTTGATTTTAATCTTTGCTTAGATTTAGAATGCAATTCTTCCATGATGGATTTAGGAACCCATATTTTATTTGATATTATTATTTTCTTAGTGGACTATTGTGGTCTCTTGAATATTTCCTTTTTCTTTGTAGTCACATGTCTATTAGATTGGACATAGTTATCTTCATATGTAATTGGATTCTTGTAAATATGATTTCTTCATTTCACATCCAAATTACTTGCAAAAGACTTAGGAATTGTGGATGAATAAGGCTGATATGAATGGTTCATATGGATGGGTTGATAGGGAGAGTTCAAGGATGCATTTCTTTATTGATCTTGATAGGAGATAGGGTAAGTGGATGAAAAGCTAGTAGTGATAGGTATGGTGGATGGAGGGATATAAGGGCCCAATATAGATGGAAGGTTTGACGGTTTTAGCTTTGGGATATGGGGACCAAGAATGGATTTAGAGGATGGAGAAGGATGATGCTTACATTTGAATGGAGGGATATAAGGTGTGGAAGGGATATCAACATCTTTAGAGTGAGCTACATGACCAAGGCTCTTCTCTTTTGAATTCATCTTTATATCAATAGGTGCATGCGTAGCTTTGATAGGAGTAGCTGAAGCTTTAGGGGATTTATTTTTCTGCAAGGGATTTATATGAATGATAGTTTCTTGAGGTGAATATGGAGGAGCATGAAAATGAGATGATGGGATGCTCTGATCTTGACAAGGATCTTTAGATGGTGTATAAAGGGTACCTTTCTCTTGATTTTCAATAGGCCCATTAGAGATGCCTGAAAGGATATCTTGATCTTGCTTGGGAGATGGATAAGATATAGGAGATGTAAGAGTTTCTTCTGGGAATAAATGGAAGGGGATGATGAAATCATCATGAGACTCTTGAGATATGTGACTTTGGTCAACCATTGGATAAGGATGAACGGTTTCTTGATCTTGATCATTACTGATATTTATTTCTTCACACTTTGGATTTCCCTCTTGACATGGAGCCACTTCTAAGGACAAGGTAGAAGTTTTGATCTGCATGAGGGATTCTGGACAAGCTGATTGACAATCATTTGTAATAGGGATGATAAGCGTTGAAGCACATGGAGGCTTTGGGGCTATGATTTGAGAAGCCTAAGAAAGACTTGCAGACATATGTTTATTAGCTTGGATCTCTTTTAGAGGTAGTCCTTAAGGGTAGACATAGTCATCATTAGGTTCAATTATTGATAGAGATGGTTAAGATTTAGGAGATGGAGGAATGGCGAAAGAACTAGATATGATATGTGAACCATTGCTAGACATGGATTCCTTATTTTGATCATGCTTGAGATTAGATGAATCATTAGGATTTTCTACTTTGATTATGCCAACATCTATGAGATCTTGGATTTTATGTTTCAACTCCATGCAAGATGAAGTTTTATGCTCATTGTGTCGAGGATATGCACAATAGGTACTCAAGAATTTCAATCCACGTGATGTGGCTTGAGGCAATATGATGAGATTATGGTCAAAAAGTTCTTCCAATGCTGATTTATAAGATTGCCCCAAAAGAGTAAACATTCTCTCTAAAGGATAATTAGACGCTTCTTGACTTGCAATATCTTTCTTTTGCAGATAGAAAAGAATTTCATCGAATTATATCATAGTTTCCTCTACATTCTCTTGATCAAAGATAGGATGTTCATAAAACTGTTCTTGATCGAAGATGGGTTTACTCTTCTTAGATACCTCTTTTCTTGATGAGGACTTATTGAATGGTATATCCTTTCCTCCCTTTAATTCCCAGATTTTAGATTTTAAATATTCAAGCTGTTTTGATAGAGATTCCATAAGAATCTCTTCTTACACATTGTTAGGACCATAAGGTTTAGCCCATTTGCTTTTAGACATTGTAACATTATCTTGATGTGGTTTCTTAGAAGATTGAAGAGGAGGTATGATGAATCAGTTGATTGACTGACATGTGCTGAAGTGATATCTAAAGTGCTGATTATGTCCAAGACCAAAGGATAAAGGAGATAATGTCCATCTGAGAGAGAAGCAACGACTCCGATCTTGAGTCAAGGTTAACGAACCTACTCTCACAACTCAGGATAAGGAAAACACAGACAAAGATGATTAAGATAACAAGTCACTTGGACTAGTGCAAAAAAATTGGATTTCAAAATAGCAATGAGTCAGACTGTCAATAGATTGTAGTCAAAGACAAACAAGTAGTGATGTTGATGAGAACACAAATTTTGTGAAAATTCAGACAGAACCTTCACATCAGAATACAAAATTGGACAACAAGTTGATGGATTTCTAGAGTTTGATAGTAGATGCAAAAAATGTGGACAAGAGTTGATAGTTAACACCGAGAGTGTAGATTTTGAATCATTGATCATTTTGACATTTTGATGTTTGTTTTGATGTTTCACTCATGCAAGACACATCAAGAAGCACTTAGCTATTCAAGCACATCAAGCAAACCCCATTCCTAGGTGGTGAGAAATAAATAATACTTTTTTGAATCCTCTTACAATAAAATACCCATTCAAGTTGGACAGTTAGAAGCTTGGTAGCACTGGCTCCCCTCTACGACACACACTTCTCAGGCCTACCAAGCTTCAAATTTCTAAAGATCCAAGGATCTTGATAAATTTACTATCTCAATAAGAGGGGTACATGAGAGGTTTCTTAGGCATGCACGTCTCACAACTCCCATATTAATAAGTAGAAAAGGATTTTGGACACTATATAAAAAGGGTTTTAGTAAGGGTCTTCATTTAAGCTTATCCTCTGTGGCTGCTAACCCCATAGAGCACCTTAGCACAAGCAGTTCACGATACATGATGGAGACTCAGAGGCCCTACTTTGTGTTAAGTGAGAGCCAAGTATAAGCTCAAATGCCACTTATCCTCTGAGGTTTTGGCCTCAAGGAAGCATTTTTATTATAGTGAGTTGAAGAAGCTTGGCGTTAGCTTGTTCTCACTTGAGTTATTCTTGAAGAGTGAATACTTTTCCCACTTGGACAGGCCCTCTAAAGTTGCAGATCTCAAATGGTGAATGAAAATAATGTTTCTGGATTTCTGATCATCCCAAAAGGGTGAGAGCATAGTTTCCTGACATTATTTTCATCCCTAAAACACCAGATAGAAGTTCATTTTAAAAATTCTTGCATGTGAGTTCCTATTTTAATAAAACAAAAACAATATGCAAGCACAATGTTTAGCGTTCTATCAATCAAGGAAACCTATAAGATGATTCGTTAGTAGTATGTGTTTTAGTCTTCTTTTGTAATGTCCTGCAAAGCATTGTTAGGCTGAAACCAAAAAGATAATCTTGAGAATAACAAAGCCCAAAAATTGTCAATATTATAAACATTAGAAAATCAAAAATATGATTGCATATTAAGAAACTAGACAAAAAATAACGCACTTTCAAAAAAAAATGCACCCGAAAATGTTATCGTATGAGCTCAAACAAGGCTATGGAAGTTACCAAATGCAAGATTAGGTAGGTACAGTCATCAAAATCTATAATTTATGAGAAATCCAGAAACCAAAAATAGAAACAAACCCCACCACTGATCCTTGGGAAAATCAACCCAAAATTAAAAAAATTCTCCAGAAAAGGACCTAAAACAAGAAAGTTATGATAATTTAAAGATAGACTATAAATTTAAAAATGATAATGGTGAGGGCAAATATTTTCAAATGATGCTGATGTCATCATTTAGTGAGGTTAAATTTGATGGTCAAAAGGTCATCGCAAAAATCCAAAAACCCTGTATAATGACATCTAGATGGCCATCAATTTTAGACTCAGGGACAACGCAGAGGGTGGAGGTCGGGTGGTGCCTGAATGACAGAGTGGAAGAGCACATGGGCTGAGTGGTGGTGTAGAGGTGGAGGTAGGATTTTAGCATAGAGGGGTGGCATGGGGAATGGTGAAGCGGGACAAGGAAGATAGTGGGGTGGGGGAGAAGGGTAGGAGGCAGGTGGAGAAAGAAGGGAAGGGTGATATGCTCTCTGATTTTTTTCTGCCTTCAGGCTAGAATTCATCAAATATTGATGGAAATTTCTTCACCTTCATCAGACTCTGAGAGGTTGGGAGAAAAAATATAAGCGGGATGAGCAATGCGAAGGTGATGAAGGCATCAATGACAGAGTTCCTTTCTTTGACATGGCTAAGCATATCGATGGCGGTGCTGCAGTTTGGTGCTGGTGCGGTGAACCCTCCTCACACTCACCCTCATGCTTCTGAACTTTTCTATCTTATCACCAGATCTCTCCATGTTGGAGTGGTTGACACCATCGAAAATAAATTTATGCAGAATATCTATGCAGGAGATTTTTTCGTGTTCCCCAAGGGATTATTTTTTAGGAAGGTTTCAATGGTGGTGGGTGGGGGGTTGGGATGGAGGTGGGTTGGGATGTAGCAGAGCCATGCGGGGTGGAAGAGACAGTAGAGTGGGAGATGGTTAGGAAATGGAGGAAGCTGCAGGTTGTAAGAAGAGGGTGGGAGGAAGTGTGCGTAGCAAAGGGATGGGGGCTAGGGGAAGATAGAAGTGCGGGCTGGAGGAAGATAGAAGCAGCGGGGAGGGAGTAGTGGGAGAAAAATAGAGGAATTATTGGCGGTGGGTAGTGTAGGATTAATCCCACATGCCCCCCATGATAGAAAACTCAATTTTTTATAATCAAATTTAAAAAACCTTAAAATAAGTTAAAGGAATTAGATGTTAGAGGCTTGGTCGAGGTGGGCATGATTTATGATGCTAAATAGAGCAGACTTGTGTGCACAATTGGTTAATAGTAAAGTTGGCTAATTTCAAATCTGAACCAAAATTTTGAAAAAAAATTGCCTCGATAAGCATGTAGGTCTCACCTACGTGCAGATTGTCTTGATTTACGTGTAGAGGGCTTTATGACCTGTTTGGGCAAAATGTTTTCACCATAGATTCAACTTTAGGTAGATATGGGCATGTTTATAGTTGTTTCAAATTGAAATGATGACCCAAACATAGTGGGGGACTTAGATTTTTCTCAAAATGGATGTGGAAAGGGGTTTTACCCCATAGTGGGTGCTAGAAATGTATACGTTAAAATGTGAAAGTACTTGGAAGCTACACAATAGACACACCCACTTAAATAAAGTCTTTACCTAGTTAGTGGGTTAGAAAATACAAAATCAAAATAAACAACTACACTAACCGACAATGACCCATTGCCTTGTAGTAGGTAGGAACTTATGAGTTTTCTCTCAGGTCATCGCAAACTTAGTGGCTAAACCTATTCTAAATGAAGGATTTTAATCTATTATGATTGATATAAGATGATATGCAAGATGCAGATTTGTGGTTAATCCAAACTACTTAAGATTCACTTTTAAGATCACCAAATTGAAGTGTGTAAGATTCATTTTAAAACACCAAAATTAAAGTGTGCTCTAAGTTAGATTGTTTGCATGCTTCAAGAAAATTAACAACAATAAAAGCTAAATGATTAAAAGAAAGCTAAAATGCAAGAAAACTAGAATGCGAAATGCAACATAATAATGATAATAAAAATTAGGATCCCTGTGAAGGAAAAGAGTTTCTCTTTTATAGAAATATCTCTCGAATCGACGGTCAAGATTGAAAGAAAAGAGTGGCTCAAATTCGATTGAAGAAGCACAATCCATGTGCAAGCAATGTGATTGCTTGAAAGATTCAGTTGATTGATCTGACTAATCAGTCTTTTTAAAAATTTCTAAATTGATTTTCAGTTAACCAAAATGTTTCCAAAATGATAGATAGTGTAGAATCAGTTAACTGAGTGGAACTGGGTTGTTTCTATTTTGATAACCAGTCAAGTCAATTTGATGATGTCATATGCATTTTTAATAATTTAAATGATTTTGAATGCATATTTGTTTTTATTAATTAATTTAATTCCTTTTTTATTTAATTGACAAATTTCTATTTTTATTTAATTAATATATCAGAAATATCAATTAAATAATTAACATAAGCTTTATTTTCCAATGTATTATGATTTTAGGAATTAATTAATTAATCAAGTACGATGATTGATTATGACCTAGGGTTCTAGGTCAGATCAGTTTGAATTGATAGATTGAAGAATTGCCTGTTTGATTTAGGACTTATGGTTTATCAATATTAGGATTTCTTGATTAATTGTTGAGATTTGGGGTCTAGGGTTTAGATGACTATTTTATGTGATTACAATTAATAATTTTCATCAGATGAAGAGAGGGTATGTGACCGAGGATCTCATTAATTCTATGGTCAAATGTATTAGACACCAATGGTGTGCTCGCGAGGATGTAATTAGAAATTGTCTCACACTCAAAGAAGCTACACAAAGAAGCAAAAAGTGGATTATTATTTATAAACTTAATGAGGATAGGATGAAAAAAGGACTACCTAAATTCTTCAAAAAATAGACAAATCCAGTGATGAGAATGAAGTTGTGTTTAGACAATTTTGAGAAATTATATGGAAAGTATACAAATTATATTTCAGAAGAAACTCAGGCTCATCTTATAAATCCCAAGGGGGTTGTTATATAGGATGTTCTTTAGTCATGATCCACACCATCTTCTCCGCCAAATAAAAAATAGAAGAAGGATACACGTGTACTCTCAGTGCATTTTGAAGAATCAAAAGGGAGGGGAGATACAGATGAGGTGGTCAGTGCACTTAATACATTAAAGCACTATTAAGAATCGAAAGAATACAAATCCCTGTCTCCACCACATGTATACCAAGAAGAGATTCATGGCTATGAGGCCCATCTCCCAAAATAAACACAACCTATTGAATGCACTGATGAAAGAGATCTAATGTCTCTAAATTTTTTAGAAGAAAATTTCATTAATTTTTAGAAATTTAAAGATTTTTGGCTTAAGATGAAGATGAAAGAATTTGAGGAAAGAAAACAAGTCAACCGAATAGGCATTGAAGATTCAAAGTATGATGAAGTTATAGCTCAAAATTTAAAGGAGCTAAGGTTTGATGAGATTAATGTTACTTATGCAAAGGCTATGGAGATGGTTTTGAAAAGTAATATGTTAATTGTTCCCAGATTGACTTTGAAAGAAGTATTCTTACTCAACCAGATAAGAAAACAAGAGGACACCATGCTTGTGGTAGAGTTTAACTTTGAAGAAGGAGTGATTGGGTCAGTGTATGACCCCAAAATAGAAGTACTTTCACCTTGGGTCAGTTATAAGGCCCGTCAAAAACCCAAGTTATTAGATATGGAAAGAGGAAAAGATGTTACAACCATATTGAAAACTATGCAAATTACTTCCCCTTTAGCAGAAACCACTGTTGAAATTGTTTCTATTGAGGTGTTGACATTCATGTTTTTTCATTGATGTCAACATATGTTTTAGTTGGATGCATTAGAAGTTTTAGTAAGACTAGTTACCACAGGAACATGTGAGATTGATAGATGTGTACGGACATTGTATGACATGTGAGAGTATGTGAGCCTGGATCTATGTAAAGGGATGAGTGTATTCCTTATGTCTAAGGTCTCTAAATCTTATGTTGATATTTGCATGAGTTATAGTTTTTTATTAAAGATTGGTTATAGAGAAGTGATAGAGGATTATGACAGAGACAGTCTCTAAGTTTTTGGGATATCTTGGATGTGAGCATGAGTTATGATATGCAAGATTAACAAATGATAAAATATATATGAGAGGACATTATTTTTGATTCTATGGTCATCATATTCTTGATGATGTCCGATCAGGAATGTGGACTAGAAAATACCTATTTGGGGCCGACTACAGAGATGTAGCGTGCTTAATGATTAGCGAGCGTGAATTATGGATATTGGTGTGTAACTGATGATTTATATTTTTTAATTACTTTGTAAGGTACCATGTGTATCTTAGCAAGGGTCTATGTAATTTTTGTGGATTGGGCTGACCTAATTTCTTATTGTAAATGGTATAAAGGAAAGTAGCACCTTCAGTTATAAATGGATGGATTGGATGCTACGAGCATGTGGATGCAAGTTCTACTAAATGTTGAGCAGTGATTATGTTTGTAATGCACTTCATTGGAATTATATAAGAAAATAAAGTTTCTACCAACCAGTTCACTGTTATAAGTATACTTTTATACTTCTCTCTTGACAGTGAGTCCAGAAGGTGGGTTTAGAATTTAGAAGGTGGATTTAACCTTCACTTTGAGAAGTGTGCTCAGGTAGTGAGCTTATCATTTCATTCACATCCTATCAGGGTTGAGAAGTCTCCTAACATGGTCTATCCTTTAACAGGGACTTGTATTGTATGTAATAATCAGGTCCTAAAAAGGATAGATCTCCTAGTAGGGATACAATATTTTTAGTGCAAAATTTATGGGTTCCATCCTCACCAGGGTTTTTCCCTTAACATGGTTTCCTCGAAAAAAAATACTTGTGTTATGGTGTTGTTCTTGAAGTGTTCAGATTTGCAATAAGTAATTGGTTTAAAGTTTCAATATTAAAAATACAACTGATTCAACCCCCTCTTAGTTGTATTATTCCTAACAATCGGTATCAAAGATTGTGGTCCTTTGAGAGAAAGCTTGACTGCTTGAGGTGTTCTGAGATGGCTTACTATATGAAGGAGAGTCCAAAGTTTGATGCTAAAATGTTTGACAGAACTTGGTAGAACAAGATGAGAACTCATTCTATTTGCTTGGGGATTGATTAATCAATGATTTCAAAGAAGGATGAACCAATAAAGGCAGAAGATTATTTAGGAAATGCTACCAAGGAAGAAAAGAAACTATTTTATTGCAATATGGATGCAATAGAAGCATTGATAAGTGCAATCTTTGAGGTAGAGTTTACAAAGGTTAAGGATCTTGATTCAGCTCACAAGATCTAGACAAGTCTAGAGGCTCAATATGAAGGAGATCAATACATTAAGAAAGAAAAACAATAAAATTGGAAGGCTAAACTAGATAATCTAGGGATGTGAGATGATGAAAATGTCAGAGTATATGTACAGAGGGTTGTAGAGACTATTACTAGAACCATAAACTCAGGAGGCACATATACTGAAGATGAAGTGATTGCAAAGATTATTATATCTTGGACACTTGGCTATAATACTAAAGTGTGAGTGATAGAGGAGATCATACCACTGGCTAAAAATTTCAACAGAGAAGTCTTGATTGCTAAGCTAACCACCTTTGAGACCACAGAGTCACAAGATTCATTACCCAAAGAAGAGTGTGCATTCAAGGCTACTCTTCATAATGAAAAAAATACCTTATCAATCCTTGCAAGCTCTAGTAGAAGCAATAGACATGAGGATCTTGGAAAATATGCTAATGATTGGGTTAATATTGAAGAAGAATAAAAGAAAGTGGATGAACCCGTGGCTCTAATAGAAAAAAGGGAAAGGAAAGGTAAGGGCAAGTTTGAAGGAAAATTACCCCTAAAATATTTTTCTTGTAATAAGATTTGTTAGATTGCATCTAGATGTCCTCTAAGGGTTCCTAAGCATAAGCCTAATTTTTACAAATCTAATTACTCCAAGGATGAGGAATATTACTATGCTATTGAAGGTTTGTCTGATGATGTTTCTGTGAATGATGAGAATGAAATTGGATTTATTGCTATTAAAGATGATGAACCTATTGATGAAGAAAAAGGTCCAGTATCGCATGTTGACAAAAATTTAGAATGGATTATTGATAGTGGTTGTTCACATCATATGACTAGTGATAAAGATAAATTTGTTCAACTTAATATATATGATGCTGACATCATCAAATTTGGTGATAAGACTCCTAAGTTGATCATTGGAGTTGGTTCAATCTCTCTTGATGGTAAAAATAATACTAATGATGTCTTAGTTGTTGATGGACTTAAGCACAACTTGTTGAGTGTTGGATATCTTGTGGACAAGGTTTATCATTTGCAGTTCATGGATGGAAAATGTACTATCAGAGGTCAATCTGGAAACTTGACCAGATAAGACAAAAAGTCGAGGTAATGTGTTTGAGTTGAATAGTACATAGGAAAATTGTCTTTTTGTGAAGGTATATGACAGTTGGTTATGGCATAGAAGGTTTTGTCACATAAATTTTAATAATATTTTAAGGGCCAATAACACTAATGAATTCATAGATTTTCCAAAAATTGTGAAGCCTACTAACACTATGTGTAGAGATTATGTGATTGGAAACCAAACTAAGAGAAAATTTTAGAGAAAATCCCTTATAGAAAGAGGAAAGTTGGATCTAGTACATACAAATCTTTGTGGTCCTATAAGGACTAGATCTTACTATGGTGAAAGGTCCTATATACTTTTTGTTGATGACTATTCTAGGATGATGTGTGTTTCATTTCTCAAAGGAAAATATGAAGGGTTTTATAAGTTCAAGATTTTCAAAGAAAATGTTAAAAATGAATCAGGTCTTAAGATAAAGTCTTTCATGTCAAACATAGGTGTTGAGTTTACATCATATTTGTTCAATGCTTACTACAAAAAACATGGGATATATAGACAAAGTTATGCTCCTAGGACACCTCAGTAGGATGGGATAGAAGAAAGAAGAAATGGAACTATACTGGAGGCAGCCATGACTATGTTTCTTGAAGGTAATGTATCTCATATGCATTGGAGAGAAGTAGTCAGTATTGTTGTCTACACTTTGAAAAACATTCAGATCAAAGAAGGAACTAATAAGACACCCTATGCACTTTTCTTTGGTTATGCTCCTACTATAAAATACTTCAGAATATTTGGTAGCAAGTGTTATATCCAAAGAGATGATGAAATTGGAAAGTTTGATGCTAGAAGTGAAAAAGGAATTTTCAATGGCTATTATACTAGGAGTAAGACTTATACATTTTTCAATCTGGGATTGAAAAAATAGTCGAAAGTGCTAATATGGAAATTAATGATAGGTTTCAGATTGAGATCCCAAAGGATGAGAAGAATACTAAAAATCAAGAGACATAACAAATTATTAAGATTCAGACATGCTTGGATGAGCCTACTGAAGCACCAAAGACACAAAGGTATGTTAAGATGAATCATCCTGAGAATCCAATTATTGGCAATGTTAATAAGGGAATGATGACAAGGTCTAGAGATAAAAATGAGCTTTGTTTGATTTTTCAAGTAGAACCTAAGACTACTAATGAGGCATGTAAAGATAAATATTGGATTAAGGCAATGCAGGAAGAATTAGATCAGATAGAGAAAAAAACACTTGGGAATTGGTTCCTAGACCTAATGATAATAATGTAATTGGAACTAAATGGTTTTTTAGAAATAACATAAATGAAGATGGGATGGTTGTAAGAAATAAGGATAGAATGGTCTGCAAGGAATATTCACAACAGGAAGGTATAGGCTTTGAAGAAACATTTACACTTTTTGCGAGGTTAGAGGTAGTGATATTATTACTTACTTTTGGAGCACATAAAGACTTTAAGGTATACCTAATAGTTTTCATTTGAGAGATGATGAAGACATGGTTTTCATATTGAAGAAGTCACTGTATGGTCTGAAACAAGCTCCTGGATCTTGGTATACTTGATTAGACATGTATTTATTACATCTTGGTTTCACAAAAGGTAATGTAGATAGTAATCTATATTTGAGAGCTTGTGAAGATGAAATATTGATTGTTGAAGTCTTTCTAGATGTATAATATTTGGAGGAAATGATTAAATGAGGAAAAAATTCTCAGAGGAAATAAAAAGTGAATTTGAAATGTCTATGATTGGTGAATGAAGTTCTTCTTTGGTTTGAAAATTAATCAAAGTAAACATGGTATTTTTAATTCTCAAACCAAGTATCTTAAGGAGTTGTTAAATAAGTTTGGCGTGGAAGATTGCAAACCTATTGGAACACCCATGGTTACTGGATGCAAGATTGCTACTACTAATGAATCTCAAATTATTTTTCAGACAAAATACAGATCCATGATTGGAGGTTTACAGTATTTAACTCATACTAGATCATACATAGCTAGTGTAGTTGGAATTGTTGTGAGGTTTTGTTATGCCCTGCATACCCATCCCTACATTTTGTAGGCAAAATTTTGGGTCCCCCTTTTCGCTTTTTCCCTTCCTTTTTTTTCTTTTGTTTCCTTTGTTTTCCCTCCGGACTTTGTTTCTGTGAGGTTTGTCTTTCTTTGGTTTTGTTTCCTCGTGTCTTTGGGACCCGGTCCCAAAGTTTGTTTGTTCTTTCCAGAGTCAGATTCTGGACTCCAGGATTCTCTGCCATCATATCTTCTTTCATGAGAAGGTATGATTGCATGGAATCCCTGGGCCCGGAGTCCGGAGTTGTTAGAAAAGTGCAACCTATTTTTACCCTAGGGGTATAAATGTAATTTACCTATCATTTTCATAGTTACCATGATTAA
This sequence comes from Thuja plicata, assembly GCA_018584345.1. NCBI lineage: Eukaryota > Viridiplantae > Streptophyta > Pinopsida > Cupressales > Cupressaceae > Thuja > Thuja plicata. The sequence goes on from MU223889.1 coordinate 1,081,747, forward strand.
AATACTTAGAGAATTCAGAGCGATATCGAGGCGATTAAGGAGATTAAACAATGAGTTTCTCCCTGTGCTTAGTGGCTAATTGAATATTGATTTGCATTGTTTATTGGTGATAGTTTGAAGGTGGACCTATTGCAGAGTGTTTCCCATGTCTATCTTCCCTCTATCATTTGTGTTTTTAGGTTGGTTGTCATTTTCATTCTCTTGTTTTCTGTCCATCTAGTTTTCTATCTTTCTTTTCATTTTTGTGATGCCCTCTTTGTTTGTTTTTTCTTTCATTTGTTCTTGTTCCCATTTTCTTTGTTTTCTCATGGTTTGCCTCCCATTGGTGGGTTGGCCTTGCTAGAAGGTTGTCCACCTTCTATGTTGTTGTAGTCTAGTATATATTGTACATTATTGTAGGTTAGCTTCTGTGCCTTTGTGAGTTCTATATGTTGTGTAAATATTCTATAAATATTGTATATATTCCTCAGCTCTCTATATTTTAGTGTGTATACCCCTTGTATATCCTTCCATTCTTGATGAGCTTGTCGCGCTCCATCACTTTTTGAATCATTTTGTCAAGCTCGTCGAGAGGAAGTCGCCATGGTTTGAACTTGACACCTCACTGGTTCGAGCCATGGAAACTTTTCTCTCTCCTATGCCGTGTCATCTTAATAGTGAGATTAATTTCCCATGAGTGGGAATTCAAACCCCATCCCATCTGACATTCAATTTCCATCATCTCGGCCCACTTGTCACCATTAATGTCATTTATGTCACCTCTCACATGGCCACGTGGCAACCCGTGTCAGCTGAGTATGGCTTCCTACTAGTCATCGACACCGCAACAGCTAGTTCTTCCAGACTCTAAGTACAAAGGCCCTTGGGTTCTCATTCCATCTTTTTCATTTGGTTCAAATACCTTAGAGCCCCCGAGTGTGTATCAGAATCCATATCATGTTTATCTTTAATACTCCAAGATTTTGATATATGCTAACCACTTTTTGGACAGGTGCGACACGGTGATGATTTCCCTAGAATCTACAAAACTATTATTATTATACCATGTATTGACAGTTCTCTGGTCTTGTAGGCTGTAGATTGTGTGATCAAAATGTCTGAGGTGATCACTCCTCCTAATAGCCTGGAGCTACCTACTACCTCCACTCGGGCAGCCACAAAAACCAAGGCCAAAAATATGTTGGCAAATATGCCATTGACCTCCAAATACCCGAAGGAGGGTATTCTCATGGGATCCAAGGTGGATTCCAAAGTCCAATAAATAAAAGACATAGATCCTAGACTTTGGGCTAAAATGCAATGCTTAATCCAAGCCATCAATAGGCTGAAGGCCGGTGGAGATAGTATGGCCACTCATTTGGCTGCCTCCGACATTGTTAAGGCTGTGAAATTTCCTTGTTTGGTAAAATCACCAGAATTGATAATTCAACTAGAAACATTGTACAATGCACCTACTTGGAGATTTCTACTTGCCGATCCCCAGTCGTTACAATATTCAGCAACAATTGTCACTCTAGATGCAGAAAATTTTGCCTCAAGACTGGGGATTCCACAGTTCAAGGGGTCCATCATCATCAACCAGGCCAAGTCATTGAAGGAGTTTGAGGAAGCTACCTTTGTCCCCTGACAATATCTCAATAACCAGTGGTTGAAGTCCCGGAAGAGGGACTATAAGAGGATGAAGTTGGAAATTCCCCGCAGGGATTTCAAAGAGCCCATTTAGGTGGGCATTATATTCTTATGTAGGTTCTTCAGATTGCCCCATGCCCAAGATTTCTCATCATGGATGTATTACTTTATTTACTACATCACCACCCACAACTAGACCTTCAAATGGGTGGCTATCATAGCCAATCATGTGGACACGTAGCTGAAGCACTTCATCTAGAGTTCCAAGTTCTATATGACATCTTACGTGCTATGGGCACTAGCCCAATAGAGACTGAATTTTCTAGGTTTGGGAATAGTAGGTGAACTTGGGAACAGGCTGGGATAATTAACACCATGGGATCATTATCCCCATGTCCAATGGGAACTTAGTTTCCTAAATTTCTATTGGGTAAATGATGTTTTCATTTGCCAAAATATTCTAACACTTACTCGAGACTCTAGGTATCGATTATCGCAGGAGGTGATGAACCTGGTCAGTACTTACGACCACTATTTTATTTAGTTCCAGCATCACACCTACATTTAGGTGACCGTCTTCTCTAGGAAACCCTATCTTCTTCCCCAGTATTGTGGGGATAGAATCATTCTCTTGGAGTTCTACTGGAAGATAATGGACCTGTACGGCCTTCTTCACATTGAAGTAGGTCATCAACGTCAAATTCTTAGTTTCATGCGGGAATTATACGTCTAGCCTCACCACAGCAAGGGATGCAGATAGAGAATTGATGAGCCTGCAACTGGTGGAATTCCACCACACCAAGAAAAATTATGATCCTCTAGGAAAGATTTCCTTGGCACTTTCCTAGGCATCCCCATCGCACAAAGAAGATATTGAAGATTTTTGGGCAGACTGCAAGGACGGTTTTGATCTCCGTGCCTATCAACATTCATGGATGTCCAAGGGACTCATGAAGGCACTTGACCTTCAAAATTTTTTGAAAGGTTTTTCAGATGAAGGGCCACTAGAAGACCAAGCATACAAAGAACAAGGGTTAGAAAAGTTGAATCTCCCTCTGGTGGATTGGGCCACCCCAGAAGACTTAACAATTGACGGAGTATGCCACCCAATTTTGGAGGCTAGTCACAAATATTTTTCCAGGGCGTGTCACAAAAGCACCTGGAAGGGATCAATTGTCTGAAGGTCCACTTCAACTTCCACTGACACCACCAGACCTAGCACAAGTAAGGAGAAAGAAAAAGAAGGTACCCCGGCTAAGGTACCCCCCCAAGGCCCAACCCCCATAATGGTACAAATATAATATCAAATGGAGTTGGAAATGTTGGCTAGCTAGTAGATAAGAAAGAAAATATCTTTTGGTCTCCTCGTGAATCTAATGGCATCTGCTCGCCCGGCGGGATCCCTGTCATTGGCTACAATGATGAGCAGATAGAATTTCACCGACGTGGAGTCTACCAGTATTTTGGACACCGGGGTCCCATTGCTGAGAAACAAGAAGAAAAAGGTGACCCCCACTCCAAGCACAACCGCTAGCCTTGGTATGCCAGATATGCCTCTAGTTGATGTCATTTCAGACTCCATCGAACTTGAAGAGATTCCTGATAGCCCTCCCCCACATGATGATTTTGATGATGTGTTTATGGTGGATGAACTCATGAATTTGCATGAAGATATTGATCATGCGGTTGAAGAGATCGCTGCTCAAGATAAATGAGAGATCCCCAAAGAAAAAGAGATTTTGGAACAAGAGGCTATCGCGAAGCAGGAGGTCTAGGATGAAACACAAAAGTAGCCCAAGTAGGAGAAGACATCGGTCTAAGGGCCTGGAGATACACCAAGGAAAACCATAGATGAGAAGCTGATGGTTGGGGAAACTGGACCTACAAGATCAATCATACCCCCATTCATCACACTCTAGACACCTCTAGATACTTTGGGTGACCAAATGCCCCGAAGCACATTTGGTGAGGTAGTAAAGATGACAACATTGTTAAAATTTGGCTAGAGACCTCACCCACCTCCAGAAGATGTTCCAATGAAGGAAAATGTTCTAGTAGATGAGGCTAATGAGGCCAAAGAACAATAGCAGTAGAATGACTGGGAACTCTTGAAAAATGTAAATGTCAGTTCAACTGATGTTGGGAGGGACGAGGAAGTACCCAAAGATATAGGTACTATTGATGTTGAAGAAGAAGAAGTTCCAGATATCACAAAAGAGGATGCCAACATGGAGGAAAATATGGAGGCCTTTGAAGAGCATGAGAAGGAACAGGAACAGGATAAAGAGAAAGAGCATGATGATAGTGTTCATTCTGGGAATGCGCTGCGTGATTCTGAAAGGAATCTGGATGCCTAGGTCTTAACAGCAAACCTACCCCACCCACCCCAATGGCTGGTAGAATCAAGAAAAAGAAAGGCCCCAATGGTCAGATCAGGTGTTTCACTCTCCTTGGCCAAAATGATGGGCTGAAATACAAAGGCTTAGAAGCCTAAGAAGGTGTGGATAGTTCAGTCCCTCCAGACTAGTCTAACAAGAAACACAGTTGTGACTATTGCAACACCTCCTCCAAATGCAGATGTAGCGGCTGTAAGGCCTGAATATTACAACATTACAAAAGTGGTACTGGGGAGAAGAGATAAGTAGGGTGAAATGGACCTACTAAGAGAGGCCACTAAAGAAGTGGAGGCCCGATATGTTAAACAGGACCAGAAGTTAAAGGAGGAAAGAGAGACCAATGCTAATCTCCTTGCACTTCTCGTAGAACTTACACAGCCTTTGGCCGAGATCCACTTGAAAACTTTTTACTCTGGATTGCTGCTTGTACAGGGTGACATGGATTCTCTTCGGGCCATGAAGAAGAAAGTGCAAGCTATGGATGGGTGGGCTGCTAGGAAGATAGCTTCCATAAGATAGTTTCTAGTGGTGTCCCTCCTAGATCTTTATCAGGTCATCATCCTCATCAGCCAAGCGAATGGTTCCGCTCTTGTATAGGAGAAAGACTTAGAGAAATATGAAAAGTGGAAGGCCAAGTTGGAAGAAATTTGCAATTCTAGAGAGGAAGCCGTCACAGAGGTAGGAATTTTTGGAGATGAATTATATGATTCCCTCCAGGCCCTGTACTCTAGACTTGGCCTCAAAATAAAGGTATGTAGGGAACTAGTTAAGGCTCTAAAAGAAAAGGTGATCGCGGCCCAATATCCCTTGGGCCTATTTCTGGCATTTGTGGTCGTAGTATCACAAGTTGATCCCTTCACCACCGGGACATGCACCCCAGAGAACTACGTCCTCAGTAAATTTGATGAATGAATGGAGTCCCTATATCCGGTTGCCAGAGATTTTGACCAGGGTAGTTATCAAGATTATCCAAGATGATGATCCAGGCACATGATGCTAATAAGATGGTAGATAAATTTTGGAATGGGGCCGAAGATGTTGAGGAAATGTTGGAGGCTGTTCATAGTCAATGGGGTAGCATTAAGGATACAGATGAAGAAGGCGTAAGCCAAGTATTGAAAGCATTCAAAAATAGTAAGGAACAATAAGGTTCTCTGGATTCTGGAGAATTCCATCGACCATGCATAAGTTGTATACTTTATCCTTTTGGGGGGCACAAGCTTCCAGATCTTGGAATTCTGGATCCAATATTCTTGTATTCTTTAAAGTGACCCGTGTCCCGGTTCCCAAAACTGACTGATCACTTTCAAAGCAATTAATAAGGGTGTCAAAAGGTTGGTGACTCTAGCAAGGCACATTGACTCAACAAGAGGGTTCTAACAGGTGGTCTTCCCAAGGTGCCGCTCCAACATAACACCTGGCACATCGGAGATAGGGAGCCACTTTTTCATTAATGAGGCATGTAGCCTTGATCCCCGAGGGATCAGATTTCTTCTTTTCTCCTATCAGCTCTCTTCTTGAGGCCGATTCTTCTACTCCTCCTTTCTTGTCTCATTCTTCTGACATGTCATGCCTTTTCTGTCTTGAGGTCTTTGTAGCGTGGTGCAGGTAGTACCAGAAACCAGAAATTGTATTATATTGTTTAAGTGTAAAGAAAGTTAGGAGAGTTCTAGGGAAAACTTGTGTAAACATAATAAGTCTGACCTCATTCCAAGGGTCATCAAAATTGATGATTTTGTAGTACATAGCTATATCACTTTCAACATCTTTCATTTCAGTAGTTGTAGAGCTCAATTCTCTTTAGTCTTTATAAGCTTTCAGTAGATAGATGCTCCCTTGGAGTGGTTAATGTACTCACTAATGCTCGCTAGAAACTTGTTAATGAAGAAGGAGGAGTTCTGGCAATGATGTTGTTGGTGTTTCAACTTATGGTTAACATTATTTCATGCTATATGTTTCTTATGTCCCATGATCTGATATTTTAAAGTAGATTAATGACCTTCTTTTCCCTCGATATTTAATGTGTATGACCTGATGGTTGTGCATGCATTCAGTATTTTAGTGTAGCATGTTAGAGCATGGTTTGATGTTTTAAATATATTTGCACGACTATAGGTAGATAGAATATTTCTAACCCTGGCCTATCTTTTAAAGTTTTGTTTGATAAACCAAGTGCTTGCAGGAAAACCCATTCACCTAAATTCCTGGAAAGGACAATCTAAGAAAACCAGCTATCCCCCTGAATAAAATAGTCACACTCCCAACCGAGCCCCCACACTATTGAGACTCGACTCTCAGGTGCTTGGAGGCCGAAAGAATCTCATTTCTCTGGACAACCTTTACAGGCAAATTTGGTTGGTACCTCAGTATCCAATGACAACTTACATCTATTGGCAGACCTGGTCACAAAGTCCTATCAATAGAAACTAGCATTAGAAGGAGGGAATGAGCTCATCCTGTTTTGAGGATTTAGATTTTACACCGCCTGAGGGTTCCCCAAGCTGTAATTTTAGGAACCAGACCTTTAGTGGGATTGGATTGTTTTCACCTGCAAGATTCAAAAGAATCCTTAGATTAGCCCCCAATCCCAAAAGGTTTGTTGAACTCGAACCCCCTGCTGGAAAGAAAAGGACCCTAGAAACCAAACACCTAGCTATCCTTGTTTGTGGATCTAGCACATCCTAGAACACCCAACTCTCCCAAACTATCCTGGGGAATAAATCTCAATTTTTTTAGAATCCAACACCCCGATGGCTATGTATTTTGGAAAAATTGGGTCCCCAATGGGACAGTTTTCGGGTGCTACTCACGATCTTCCCTCACACCTGGAGAAGATTTGTCCCCAATATGAGCATCTGGGCTCATGAACCACAGAAGAGAATCTGCAGGCATGCAAAGATGTCATAAATCAACACCGAATCCAACATGAAGATATTGCGACCTGGATTTTCCCTCTATCCTTGGGATAGAACAAGCTAAATTGGTACCTCAACCTACCCACCAACTCAATCAACAGCTGATAGGAGATGGATGATGCCTTCTTAGTAGCCTTCTACATACATGTGGACCTAGCATGGTCCCATAGCTAGTTCATCTCCATTAGGAAGGAACCGAATGAACCCCTTGCAACATTTAACCACCAGTTCCAATGCACCTTCAAGTAGTCCATGGGTCCCTTCATCCCATCCTTTGATGTAACCATCCAGACTTACCTGAACATGATGGATCCTTTCGTTGCTACTCTCCTTTGGAGAACTACCACCCTCGGTGATCGGGACACTTTGGCAAAGATTTACAACCTAGCCTTGGAGTTGTACTATGGTTTAAACAAAGCCCTGGGCGGGATTGGGCAAAACTTACCCTACAACATGGTACCCGACAAAACTTCTTACATCAGGGGATTTAACCCCAATCAGGTAATGGGTGATCCTACGATGGCTATGACCCCACCACCGCTGATTGACCAGCAGGCCCAGTACATATACCCATCTCAAGTTCAGACAACACCGGGTCTGGAATCCTTTCCCTAGAACCGGCCACAACAAATGCAACAACCACAGACACAACCTTTTGAATTGCCTTTCTTTCAGTGATACACAGATCGAGGATTTCCATCCTCGACTCCAAAAAATATTGCCACTTTCCCCAGGAATCAACAACAAAAACCATCACATTATGACATGAATACCCAGCTGACTGCCAAGGTTGAATCCCTCTGACGATTATTGTCCTCACTGACTATGGACATGGGACAGTTGAAGGCGGGGTCCTTTGCACCCCACAACTCCAATTCCCAGAGAGGGAACATCTTCTCCGGCCAACAAAATACTAATGCCAGAGGAAAAAACTACAACAATGGGCCTCAGCCCAGCCAACAACAATGGAACAACAATGCTAATGATGGACGTCCTCCTCCAAACCAAAACACCAATCAGGGTAGCGCTAGACCCAGCTATTCTGCATAATTTTCTGACTTCTACCCAATAACTAACTGGTGTAGATTGCACGACACTAGCTCTCATTCTAAGGTAAACTATGACACCCTAGAAAAGGTTATCCTAATCTCCCAATCGAATAGGCAATAATCTATTGATCCACTGCCCCCAAAAATGTCCACACAAGAGCCCACTCATAGTGCCTTTACCTATGAGACCATCTTCTTTGGGAAAGACAAGGAAGATGAAGAAGAGCCCAATCTACAAGGGGTTCTTTGATGAATCTATTCTGGCCTTTGAGGCCAATGCCTTCACCAACCCATAAAATCCTTGTAACACTCAAAGTCAGGCTGGTAAAGGACTAGTTTACATGCCTACGCCTCCCAAAGACACCCCTCCCCAGGACAACATGACTGATCAATCTGTCCCTCCAAAAGGCCCTGGCTCTAACCAAGCTAAGGACTCGGTTGAGGGAAGCCACTAATTCCCAGTGGGAAGGTTTGACATCACGAAGGCATTAGAATGAACTACCACCTCCATGACCTTGATGAAGGTTTCTCTGAATTGTACCAAGTAGAAGAAGTCTCTTTTGAAGCTCTTGGGAAACCCAAAAGCCGTCAGTCGCCCACCCAAGATTGTCACTTTTGATGACACCAATGTGGTTGTCTTCCAAGGCAATACTAAGGATCCTCCCTTCCTACTTGGGCTAAACATACAAGGAAAGAATATACATAATTTCTTGGTAGATTATGGAGCTTCGGGAAACATCATGCCTCTATTCATATCCCAGAAGCTCAGATTCTGCCCTACCCCATCTAATGGCGCAATAATCCAGCTAGATAAAACTGCTGTAAAAATAGTAGGTAAGCTAAAGAACGTCTAGATTCAGCTCATCCAAGACCCCAGGATAGCAAGCGTGATTGACATCCAAGTGGTGGAAATCCTAGAGACTTATGGGATGTTACTAAGTTGCAATTGGTCTAAGTCCCTTAATGGGTATTTCTCCACCAACTTCTCCCACTTGTGGCTCCCCTGGAAGGAGAATCCAACCAGATACGGGTAGAAAGTTAACCCAAGATGAAACAAGCCCTCACTAGAGTTGGGAGGGTAAATGAAGTCCTCTTCTCTGAGACTTCCCCCAGGGTGTACCGACCCCTAGAAATCTTGACATTTGATTTCACCCCCGAGGAAGACCCCATAATTTCCCAGAGAACCTAGGACCTAGATGAAAAGCTAAGGGGTGAGGTTGACTCACAAGGTACTGCGGTGACCCCTGCCACAGTCTTGTCCAACACCTAGTTTCAGGTACATTATCAAAAACATTCAGAATTAGAGTGTGAGCCTTTCCTCACTACTGCTACCTGACACATCAATACCCTCCAAGAAAAGAAACACAAAGCAAGCATGCCTAGGCCTAGTAAGTCCCCTAGAAGCGCCCCTATGGTGCCGCTGGTTCAAACATCTCAATCACAGATCTCTCAAAAGAAGAACCTCACCCACATGCCATCAGAGCTAGAGGAAACTCCTCCCAACCTTCCCAAAAATAATCCAAAGGCCACTTTTCCTTCCCATCCCCAGACAATGAATAGTGATTTGTGGACCTTAAAGTTTGATGGGTCTCAGTCCAAACAAGGCTATAGGGCTAGAGTGGAATTGATGAACCCACAGGGAAAATCCTTCCTCGCATCTTACAAGCTGCAGTTCAACTACACAAACAGTGTTACAGAGTATGAGGCCTTGGTCCTTGGAATCCTATTTGCACTAAGAAAGGGAATCACTTTCCTCTAGGCGCTAGGTGATTCAAAGTTGATTGTAAAGGAAGTCCAGAGCCAATACACTTGCCATGATAAAAGGATGAATGCATACTGCAACTAGGCATGGAGCCTCATTGAATATTTTGATGCCTTTGGCATTGAACTCATTCCCTGAAAAAGAAACTACGTTTTGAATGCCCTCGCTATATCCACAAGCACTCTAGAACCAATGGCTGGCTCCCAGATCAAGAAATTTTCTGTTGAGATGATCTCCACCCCATCCATTCCAGTCAATGTCACCCATTTTCAGGTCTTCAAGGATGATCAACATATCCTGGCCTTCATAGCCAACATTGGAATTTTCAAAGACCAGATAGTGGAAGAAAGAGATCATGATGATACTGGACAGGGTGATGAAGATGACAGGATCATGGACCTACCAACCAACACCATCCCTAAGGGGATGGTTGCACTTTAATGAATTTTTGACTAGGAGCCTCGGGGAAAGAAAAATATATCATCCTCCTCTAAGGGAGGAAAATCTGAGAAAGTCAACATCAGCCAGCCCAGTGAAGATAAAATGGTACACATTGGCACCTCCTGCTCCCAGAGGAGAAGGAGAAGATTTTTGCAATTTTCTGAGAGTACATTGATGTAATTGCATGGGGGTATGAGGATCTAAAAACTTATGATACCTCTATCATGACTCATACTATCCCACTTAAACCAAATTCTAAGCCCTTTTGGCAAAAGAAAAGATCGGTCAACCCACTGATCGAGACACTAATTCATTAGGAGGTGTAGAAACTGCTATCATCCCGGATCATCTTTCCAATCTAGCATACTATGTGGGTTGCCAACCTCATCCCTGTGAGGAATAAAAGTGGTGAGATCCGCCTTTGTGTGCATTTTCATAATTTAAACAAGGCCTCCAAGAAATATAATCACCCTCTCCCCTCGTTGGATGAGGTGTTGCAAATTGTGAATGGATCACAAATGATGTCTTCCTTGGATGAGTAATATGGGTATAACGAAGTCATGGTTAAGTACAAAGATAGAGATAAAATGACATTCACCATGAAGTGGGGAACATTTTCATACCAGAGAATGCCTTTCAGCCTTATCAACACAGAGGCCACATTTCAGAAGGCTATGGATATTGCATTTGAAGGCCTATTGAACCGGTGCATAATCATATACATGGATGATTTGACTATCTTTTCTTGGGATAGGTGTGATCATTCCACCCACCTCAACCAAATTTGTGAGAGATGTCCTTGGTATGGAACATCCATCAACCCTAAGAAATGCATATTCAGGGTCACTAAAGGGAAGCTTCTTGGGCATATGGTCTCCGAGAAGGGTATATCTATTGACCCTGAGAGAGTTGAAACACTGCCAAACTTACAAATGTATGGTAGCATGAAAGAGATGAGATCTTTCTTTGGGAAGATCAATTTCATCCAGTGGTTCATCACTGGATTCTCTGAGATAGTAAATCCACTCAACGACATGATGAAGAAAGATACTAAGATTGAGTGGAGTCCTAAGACAAAGTAGACATTTTCCTAGATTAAGCAAATAATTGTAGAGGCACCAGTCTTGGCTAATCTGGACTATTCCCTCCATTTTCACATATATTCCTTTGCTTCACCACATTCTACCGTAATTGTTTTGACCCAAAAAGTTAAAGGGGAAGAAAAACTAATAGCTTTCATGACCTCTCCCTTTAAAAATGCCAAATTCTGGTATTCACCTTTGGAAAGGTAGGCCTTTTCTCTTGTCCACACCATGAAGAAATTCTGGCACTATATTCTCCAGAGCAAAGTACAAACTATCATCCCGGACCAGGCTGTTAAGTCTTTGTTGATGCAAAGTGAATTGGGTGAAAGACAGGGGAAATGGATGGCCATCCTCCAAGAGTAGGATTTGGAAATGAAACCCATGAAGATAGTCCAAGGCCAGGGACTATGTAGAGTGATGGCAGAAGAAACTCCCAACATCAAATACTAGACATATACAATGGAGTCTATCACTCAAGATCCATGGTATACTAACCTGGTATACTTACTGTTAAACAATAGATGCCTGAAGTGACTACCCCCAAATAAACATCATTCCCTATGGCTAAAAAGTGCACACTTCATGATAAAAATGACACGCTTTTTTGCAGGAATTATGAAGGGGTATATCTCCAGTGCAAAGACAGAGACTAGGCTGTGAAAATGATTGAAGAATTTCATGGGAAGTTTGGAACTGGGCATGGCTCAGCTGATGCCACTACCCATCAGATCCTTCAAGCAGGATACTATTGAGCCTATATCTTCAAAGATGTCTACACTCATGTTAGGAGATGCCATACTTGCCAAACAATGACATATCATGAGCGAAACCCGACCATGCTTCTACAGCCGGCCTTCAAAGCTAGACCCTTCACCTAATGGGGATTTGAATTCATCAGGGAAATTAACCCCAACTCGTCTGCCAACCACTAGTACATTCTAACTACTACCGATTACTGCACTTAGTGGTCTGAAGTGATACCTTGTAAAGATAACACGACAGATGTAGTCTTAAAATTCCTGGAAGAAAACATCATCACAAGATTCAGAACGTCCTTTGCTATAGTATGTGATAATTGTCTAGCTTTTTCTTTGGCAAATTAATCAAATGGACCTATGACAGAAAGATGACTCTGAATTTTTCCAACAACTATTACCCCCAGGAAAATAGTGTTGCTGAATCGACCAACAAAAATTTACTTGAAGTGATCAAAAACTTGTTAGAATAGAACCCCCGGGACTGGAACCAAAAGCTTAAATTCTCTCTTTGGGCAGATTGTATCTGAATAAAGGAAGCCCTGGGAACATCCCCATTTCATCTGGTCTATGGCCAGAATCTAGTGTTCCCCATCAACCTACAAATCCTATTTTTACAATTTATGTAGGAATTTAGCAACCGAGACAACATTGTGGAGGTTTGACTTTTGAACCTAGTGCGGATGGAGGAACAAAGAGACGTGGACCTTGAACATTTCGCACGTCAACAAGCAGTAGTAAAATGATTGTTTGATAGAAGAGCCCAGTATAAGGCCTTCCATATTTCAGACTTGGTCCTCTTGTGGGACAAGGCCCAAGAAAAGAAAGGAAAGCACACTAAGTTTCAATGGTTCTAGCTTGGACCATATCTAATATTCGAGATATGTGGAGCAAACACTTATTGCCTCAACACCACTACAAGAGAAGCCATCCCATTTCCTGTCAATGGTCAGTTTCTTAAGCACTAATTTGAATAAGGATGGTGGTGAGTCTCCCCAGGATTGTATTATATGATGTCTTTCTTGTGAATATCTTCTCTTCCTGGTGTTCCGTTTGGAATGCCTTTTCCTTGTAAATAGGTTTTGATGGTTGCCCTCTGGGGTAGCCTTTTTCCTTGTGTTTTCACTTTTTTTTGGTTTCCCTTTGTTTTCTCTTATTTTTCAGGTTTCCCGCATGTTGCCTTCATCTTATAGACCGGTATGCTTTGCATAACATCTAGTCTTTGGAACGATGCTTTATGCATACCAGAGAGTTTGGAATCTATTGTTAGCATAGTGGAATTTATCTACACTCTGAAGATTATTTTGTGGATGTAGTAAAAGGTTATGGGTGATCTTCATCTTGTTCATATCTTGACAGTCCAGACATTAGTTAACATAAAATCTAAGGAATAAGTAATCAGACACCTTGAGGACAGATCAGTTGCCCTAGCTATTGGACCAGGTCTAAAAATCATTTAAGAATATCATAGGTCCAAAAATTCTCTCCTATTCGATAATTTAAGGCTAGGTGGCAAGGTGAAAGAGGTACCACCTCAAAAATTAGCTAAGCTTTAGGTTTGAGGTGAAAGAAGTATCGCCTTCCCACCCAAAGAAAAGAATGAACTAAAGAATAGAGAATTCTAGTATCCAGGGAAAGAAAGCAAGATAGGATGACTTTGGTTTGATTCATTTAGTGCCTCCTCTCTGTTTCTCCTGGAGGTCATCGGCTTAGATTTCTTTCAAAGCACACACTCCACAACTGATGAAAGACCAAAAGATTGAATTAGTGATGAGTTCAATTTTCCAGACACCTCATACCTCACAAACAGAAGGCCCCAGGAAAAGATTTGTTCTGGTTTTGCTAACCAGAGATTCAGAAGTTCACAAATGCACTAAGGCATCTGTCCTAGATAGTCACCATTTGTTATGCCCTGCATACCCATCCCTACATTTTGTAGGAAAAATATTGGGTCCCCCTTTTTGCTTTTTACCTTCCTTTGTTTTCTTTTGTTTCCTTTGTTTTCTCACCAGGCTTTTCTTCCACGAGGTTTTTCTTTCTTTTGTTTTGTTTCCTCATGTCTTCGGGAGCTGGTCCCAGAGTTTGTTTGTTCTTTCTAGAGTCAGATACCGGACTTTGAGATTCTCTGTCATCATATCTTCTTTCACAAGAAGGTATGATTGCATGGAATCCCCGGGCCTGGAGTCTGGAGGTTTTCAGAGTTTTTAGAAAAGTGCAACCTATTTTGACCCTAGGGGTATAAATGGAAGTTACTTGTCATTTTCACAGTTACTGCAATTAAAACACTTAGAGAATTCAGAGCGATATCGAGGTGATTAAGGTGATTAAACAATGAGTTGCTCCCTATTCTTAGTGGTTAATTGAATGTTGATTTGTGGTGTTTGCTGGCTATAGTTCAAAGGTGGACCTATTGTAGAGAATTTCTCATGTCTGTCTTCCTTGCATCCTTTGCATTTTTAGGTTGATTGTCATTTTCATTCTCTGGTTTTCCGTCCCTCTGGTTTTCTATCTTTCTTTTCATTTCTGTGGTGCCCGCTTTGTTTGTTTTTTCTTTCATTTGTTCTTGTTTCTATTTTTTATGTTTTCTCTTGGTTTTCCTCCCATTGGTGGGTTGAGCTTGCAAGAAGGTTGTCCACCTTCTATGCAGTTGTAGTCTAGTATATATTGTACATTGTTGTAGGTTAGCTTTCGTGCCTTTGTGAGTTCTGTATGTTGTGTAAATATTATGTAAATACTATATATATGCCTTGGCTCTCTATATTTTAGTGTGTATACCCCTTGTATATCCTTCCATTCTTGATGAGCTCGTCGCGCTCCATCACTTTTTGAATTATTCTGTCGAGCTTGTCAAGAGGAAGTCACCACAGTTTGAACTTGACACCTCACTGGTTTGAGCCATGGTGGATTTATCACTCTTATGTCGTGTCATCTTAATCATGGGATTAATTTCCCATGAGTGGGAATTCAAACCCCATCCCATCTGGCATTAAATTTCTCTCATGTCAACCCACTTGTCACCATTAATTTCATTTACGCCACCTGTCACATGGCCACATGACAACCCATGTCACCCGAGTATGACTTCCTACTAGTCATCAACACGGCAACGGCTAGTTTTTCTGGACTCTAGGCACCGAGGCCCCTGGATGCTCATTCCATCTTTGTCATTTGGTTCAAATACCCTGGAGCCCCTCGGTGTGTATTAGAATCCAAATCATGTTTATCTTGAATACTCTGGGATTTTGATATATGCTAACCACTTTTTGGACAAGTGCAACATGGTGATGATTTCCCCAGAATCTACAAAATTATTATTATTATACCATGTATTGATGGTTTTCCAGTCTTGTAGGTTATATATTGTATGATCAAATTGTCAGAGGTGATCACTCCTCCTGATAGCCCAGAGCTACCTACTACCTTCGCTCGGGCGGCCACAAAAACCAAGGTTGAAAAGATGTTGGCAAAGCTACCATTGACCTCCAAATACCTGAAGGAGGGTATTCTCATAGGATCCAAGGTGGATTCCAAAGTCCAAGAAATAACAGACACAAAGCCTAGACTTCAGGCTAAAATGCAAAGCTTAATCCAAGCCATCTACAGGTTGAAGGCTGGTAGAGACAGTATGGCCGCTCATTTGGCCACCTCCACCATTATTAGGGATGCAAACTTTCCTTGTTCGATGCAATCACCAAAATTGATACATAAACTAGAAACATTGTACAATGTACATACTTTGACAGTTTTTCTTGCTAATCCCTGACCGTTACAATAGCCAGTAACAATTGTCACTTTAGACGCAACAAATTTTGCCTCAGGGCTAGGGATTCCACAGTTCAAGGGGTCCATCATCATGAACTGGGCCAAGTCATTGAAGGAGTTTGAGGAATCTACCCTTATCTCTCGACAATATCCCAATAACTAGTGGTTGAAGTCCCCAAAGAGGGACTATAAAAGGATGAAGTTGGAAATTTCCCATGGAAATTTCAAAGAGCCCATTCAGGCGGGCATTATATTATTATGTAGGATCTTTGGATTGCCCCATGCCTAGGATTTCTTGGCATGGATGTATTAATTTCTTTACTGAATCACCACCCGTAACCAGACCTTCAATTAGGCGGCTATCATAGCCAATCACATGGACACGCAGCTAAAGGGCGTCATCCAGAGTTTCAAGTTCTATATGACATCTTACGTACTATGGGAAATAGCCCAATAGAGACTGGCTTTTCCAGGTTTGGGAATAGTAGGTGAACTTGGAAACGGGCTGGACCAGTTAACACCATGGGATCATTATCCCCAAGTCTAATAGGAACTTAGTTTCCTAAATTTCTATCGTGTAAATGATGCTTTCATTTACCAAAATATTCTAACATTTATCAAGGACTCTAGGTATCAATTTTTGCAGTAGTCGATGAACCTAGTCAGTACTTATGACCACTATTTTATTTAGTTCTAGCACCACAGCTACATTTGGGTGACCAACTTCTTCAGGAAACCCTATCTTCTTCCTCGGTATTGCTGGGATAGAATCATTCACTTGGAGTTCTGTCGATAGATAATGGACCTACACTCCTTCACATTGAAGAAGTTCATCAACATCCCATTCCCAGTTTTTTGTAGGAATTATATGTGCAACCTCACCATAGCAAGGGAGGAAGATAGTGAATTGAAGAGCTTGGGGCTGATGGAATTCTACCACACCAAGAAAAATTATGATCCTCTAGGAAATATTTCCTTGGCACTTCCCCGGGCATCCCCGCTGCACAAAGAAGATATTGAAGATTTTTGGGCGGACTGCCTGGACAGTTTTGATCTCCTTGCCTGTCAACATTCATGAATGTCCAAGGGACTCATGAAGGCACTTGACCTTCAGAATTTTTTGAAGGTTTTTTTTAAATGAAGGGCCGCTAGAAGAACCAACATACAAAGAAAAAGGGTTCGACAAGTTGGATCTCCCTCCGATGGATTGGGCCACCCCAGGAGACTTGACAATTGAGGGATTATGCCACCCTATTTTGGAGACTATTCACAAGTATTTTTCTCATGTGTATCCCAAAAGAACCTGGAAGGGATCAATTGTCTGAAGGTCTACTTCAACTTCTACTGATGCCACTAGACCTATCACAAGTAAGGGGAAAGAAAAAGAAGGTACCTCAGTTAAGGTACCTCCCCAAGGCCCAACCCCCATAATGATAAAACTACAACAACAAATAGAGTCGGCAAGGTTGGCTAGCCAGCAGATAAGCATGCAGATATCTTCTAGTCTCCTCATGAATCCAATGGTATCTGCTCGCCCGGTGGGATCCCCATCATTGGCTGCAATGATGAGCACACATAATTTTTCCAAGGTGGAGTCTACCAGTATTTTAGAGACTGGATTCCCATTGCTGAGAAAGAAGAAGAAAAAGGTGACCCCCACTCCAAGTGCAACTGCTAGCTGGTAAGCCAAATATGCCTCCTATTGATGTTAGTTCAGACTCCCCCAAACTTGAAGAGATTCTTGATAGCCCTCCCCCACACAATGATTTTGATGATGTGTTTGGGGTAGATGAACTCATGAATTTTCATGAAGATATTGATCATGAGGTTGAAGAAATCAGACCTAAAAGATCAACTGTGCCCCCATTCATCACGCTCTAGATGCCTCTGGTTACTCTGGGTGACCAAATGCCTCAGAGCACATTTGGTGAGGTAGTAAATATGGCCACATTGTTAAACTTTGGCCAGAGACCTCACCCACCTCTAGAAGATGTTCCAATGAAGGAAAATGTTCCAGCAGACAAGGCCAATGAGGCCGAAGAACAACAGTAGAAGAATGACTGGGAAGTCCCAGAAAATGTAAATGTCCAATCACATGATGTAGGGAGGGACAAGAAAGTCCCCAAAGATACAGGTAATATTGATGCTAGAGAAGAAGAAGTTCTAGATATCACAAAAGAGGACACCAACACGGCAGAGAATACTAAGGCCTCCGAAGAGCAGGAGCAAGAACAAGAATAGGATAAAGAGAAAGAGCACGATGACACTGTACATTCTGGGAATGTGCCACCCGATTCTAAAAGGAATCCTAATGTCCAGGTCTTAAAAGCAAAGCCACCCCATTCCCCCCAATGGCTGGTAGAATCAAGAAAAAGAAAGGCCCTGGTGGTTGCATCAAGTGTTCCACTCTCCTTGGCTGAAATGATGGCATGAAATGTAGAGGTTCAGAAGCCTAAGAAGGTGCGGATAGTTCATGCCCTCCAGAATGGCCCAACAAGAAACACAATTGTGACTATCACAATACCTCCTCCAGATGCAGATGCAGCGGCTGTAAGGACCAAATATTACAACATTACATAAGTGGCACTGGGGAGAAGAGATAAGTAGGGTGAACTGGACCTACTGAGAGAGGCCACTAAAGTAGTTGAGGCCTGATATATTAAACAGGGCCAGAAGTTAAAGGAGGAAAGAGATACCAATGATAATCTCCTTGCACTTCTAGTAGACCTTACATAGCATTTGGATGAGATTCGCCCGGTAACTTCTTCCTCTAGATTGCCCCTTGCACAGGGTGACATGGATTCTCTTTGGGCCATGAAGAAGAAAGTGCAGGCTGTGGATGGTGGGCCTCTAAGAAAATAGCTTCCATAATACAATTTCTAGCGGTGTCCCTCCTAGATCTTTATCAGGTCAACATCCTCATCAGCCAAGCGAATGGTTCCACTCTTGTATGGGAGAAAGACTTAGAGAAATATAAAAAGTGAAAGGTCGGGTTGGAAGAAATTTGCAATGCCGGAGAGGAAGCCATCACAGAGGTGGGAATTTTGGGAGATGAATCATATGATTCCCTCCAAGCCTAGTACTCTAGATTTGGCCTCAAAATTGAGGTATGCAGGGAACTGGTTAAGGCCCTAAAAGAAAAGGTGACCGCGGCCCAATATCCCTTGGGCCTATTTCAGGCATTTGTGGTCAGAGTATCACAAGTCGATCCCTTAACCACCGGGACATGCACCCTGGAGGACTATGTCCTCAGTAAATTTCATGAATGAATGGAGTCCTTGTATCCAGTTGCCATAGATTTTGACCAGGGTAGGTTATCAAGATTATCCAAGATGATGATCTGGGCACACGATGCCGTGAAGATGGTAGATGAGTTTCGGAAAAGGGCCAGAGATATTGAGGAAAAGTTGGAGGTTATTTGTAGTTGATGGGATAGAATTAAGGACATAGATAAAGAAGGTGTAAAACAAGTATTGAAAGCATTCAAAAATAGTAAAGAACAATAAGGTTCTCCAGAGTCTGGAGAATTCCATCGACCATGCATAAGTTGTATTCTTTATCCTTTTGGGAGGCGCAAGCTTCCGGATCCTGAAATTCCAGATCCTATATTCTTGTATTATTTAAAGTGACCCATGTCCCAGTTCCCAAAGCCAATTGGTCACTTTCAAAGAAGTTAATAAGGGTGTCAAAAGGTGGGTGACTCTAGCAAGGAACATCAGCTCAACAAGAGGGTTCTGACAGGTGGTCTTCCTAAGGCGCCACTCCAACATAACACCTGGCACACCAGAGATAGGGAGCCACTTTTCCATTGATGAGACATGTAGCCTTGATCCCTGGGAGATCAGATTTCTTGTTTTCTGCTTCTAACTCTCTTCTTGAGGCTGATTCTTCCACTCCTCCTTTCTTGTCTCATTCTTCTGACATGTTAGGCCTTTTCCATCTCGAGGTCTTTGTAGCATGGTGCCGATAGTACTGGCCACCAAAAATTGTATTATATTGTTTAAGTGTAAAGAAAGTTAGGGGAGTTCTAGGTAAAACTTATGTATAAATAATAAGTCTGACCTCATTCTAAGGGTCGATAATTGATGATTTTGTAGTCCATAGCTATAGCACTTTCAGCATCTTTTATTTCAGTAGTTGCAGAGCTCAATGCTCTTTAGTCTTTAGAAGCTTTCAGTAGATAGATGCTCCCTTGGGGTGGTTAATGTACTCACCAGTGCTCGCTAGAAACTTGTTAATGAAGAAGGAGGAGTTCTAGCAAGGATGTTGTTGGTGTTTTAACTTCTGGTTAATGTTCTTTCATGTTGTATGTTTCTTATGTCCCATGCTCTGATATTTTAAATTAGATTAACGACCTTATTTTCCCTCGCTATTGAATGTGTATGAACTAATTTTTGTGCGCACATTCAGTATTTTAGTGTAGCATGTTAGAGCATGGTTTGATGTTTTAAATGTATTTGCACGACTATAGGTAGATGAAATATTTCTAACCCTGGCCTATCTTTTAAAGTTTTGTTTGATAAACCAAGTGCTTGCAAGAAACCCCATTCACCTAAATCCTTAGAAAGGATGAGCCAAGATAACTAGCTAACCCCCCGAATAAAATAGTCACACTCCAAACTGAGGCCCTGCACTGTCGAGACCCGACTCTCAGGTGCTTGGAGGCCTGAAGAATCTCATTTCTCCAGACAACCTTTACAGGTGAAGTTGGCCGGTACCCGGTATCTGGTGACAACTTACATCTATTGGCGGACCTGGTCACAAAGTCCCGTCAATAGGTTCCAAGTTTATCCTAAGGAGACTCACCTTGCTTCACTTAAAATTATATTCAAATATTTGAAAGGGACATAGGAGTATGGTTTAGGTATGAAAATTTTGATGATTTTACATTGCACGCTTATACTGACACTGATTAGACAGGAAGTGTTGATGCCAAAAAAATAAATAGTGGTGGAGCATTTTTATGTGGAAAAAGGTTGGTTTCAGGGTTAAGTGAGAAGTAGGATTATATACCTCAATCTACTGCTAAATCAAAATATGTAGTTGCTGCTATAGATTGCACACATATTGTTTGGATGAAATAGATACTAAAAGATATTTGGATAACCTTTGAAGAGCCAGTGGTTATATACATTGTAATAATACAAGCACAATGAACATGTCAAAGAATCCTGTTATTTATTCAAAGACTAAACATATTTCAATCAAGTATCACTTTATGAGAGACAAGGTTGTAGAAAAGGAAGTCAGATTGGAGTACATCAACAAAAAAGAGAAAATAGTAGATATATTCACTAAACCTTTATCAAAAGATGCCTTTGAGTATCTCATAGGTATGCTTGGGGTGAGAAACCTTCCTTGTGAGAACTAAATGATGTAGGAATGCATCAGTCCAGAATTTATTAGGGATATGTTATTCTCTGGACTTGATGCTTGGATCTACTCCTTATGAGGAGTGATCACAGGAACACAACAAAACTTATTTGGGTGATCAAGCACCCGGTTTGTTGTAGGCATGAATAATTGAAAAAATCTACACCTTGCAGAGGTGGGATGTGAAGAGAAGGAAAATATCTATGACACCCTTGTATGCAATAAAAATCTCTACAGCTGCACAACAAGTCAGAACATACATATATAAGATATATCAAATAAATTAAAGCATGCAAAGAACTTGAAACACAACCAAATTCTCACTACAACCTCCGATGAGATAAAACAAGTGCACCCAATACTTGTTTGATTTTCTCTTAGAGATTTTGTGGGTGTTCTCTCCCAACACAATACAATAAATCCCACTATGATGCAAGCTAGAAGATGGTGAAGGGATTGGCAACAAGTATGAGGGACTTGCCCCAAGCTTCACATGATGAAGATTGAGAATGCAATGACAAATCTATAATGAAGATGCAAGATGAAATAAATTAAGATTGATTTCCATTACCTAACATGTAATATCTAGATGATCTAATGCTTATAAGAAATTAAATAGAATGAAGACTAAGAAATGCTCAAGAAAATGCTCTAAAATGCAAATCACTATCTAGTTACTCTCACTAACTGTAAAATGAGGAATGAGGCCTCCTTTTATGGATTTGCTTATGAAAATGGAGGGCTAGGATTAAGAGGTGAAAAATGAGTGGTTGAGATTAAAGCTTAGGTAGGGTTTTGGTGGGAGTGAAGGAGATTAAGAGGCAAAAGAAATGAGTGGCTAGGATTAAGTTATTAAAGTGAGGAGTTGACTTTTCAAGAAGAGGGAATAATAATTTAAAAAAAGTCACATGTGTGTGCAACTGATTAAGACTAAAATGGGTTTATTTACCTTTTAAGTGTAATTAGACTGAATTTAGCCAAAAGCAAGAAGAAGTAAGATTTAAATTTAATTTAATTTAATTTAAATGAGGTTTAGAAGAATTTTAGAGAAAATGGAGGGATTAAATAAATAAAATATATTTAAAAAGAAATATGGAGGAAGCATATATTAAAATAAATTTTAATATATTAGGGATAGTATTTAAATTAAATTTAAATACAAGGTGATGAATTTATTTAATAAAATTAAATAAATAGTTAAATATAATAAATATAATTAATTTATAAAAATTAACTATATTGTTATAGGCAATATTAATTAAATTAATATAGAAATGAAAAAGGATAATTTAGGGTATCTACATTTTGCCCCTCTTTGATGTGGTGTCAAAATTGACATCTCGTCAAAGAAGAGAAAAGAGGAAGATGCCCCAATCATGGAAGGATGAGAAAGGATGACAAGGAGGAATATATGGAAGGATGATGCCCCCTCAAGAGGACATACAGGTTTGGAGAACATGAATGTGCTCTCGAAATGGATCAAGGGAGAGGGTGGAGGGAATAATAAAAAAAAGACCTCACTATGCAAAAATGCAATCTATCTAAAATGTAATGCAAATGAATTGTGTAAATATTAGGGAGCACAACCTAAATTTTGATATGGTACTTAACGATATGCACCAAGGTATAAGGAACCAAGATGACAAGGTGTCAAGTATGTGAGAAAAGAGATAATGATAAAATGATCAAGTACAAAAAACACTAACACATACAAGCAACAAGCGAGCATGCACAACAAACCATAAGCAAACCAACATGTTGCCCCTAGGTAGCTAAAAACCAATTGATTGCTCGATTGATGAAGGATGGCAAAGTTAATGATAAGAATAATGCACATCCAAGGGATTGGGAATGATACATCCCATGATGATGATTGGATAAAAAATTGATCAATTGATTACCGACTGATTCAGATTAACATGAAGGCATAATTAAAGATTGATATGCCAAATTGCAGTGTTGGATTACATGTACTAGTATTGAGCATGATTGATTTTTATTGCAATTTTAAGAGTATTTTTTATTTTTTATATTTTTTTAGAATTTTTCAACTTTTTGGAATTTTTTAAGATTTTTTAATTTTTTATGAAATTTTGAAGGATTTTTAAACTTTTTAGAATTTTTTAAGATTTTTTAATTTTTTATAGATTTTTTAAGATTTTTAAAATTTTTATAGATTTTTTAAAAATTTAAAAATTTTATTTTGAAAAAAAATAGGAGGGCAAAGTCGAGCCACCCGTCCAGCAATGAGCGGCTCCGCCCCCGCACAGGGCAGGCGCAGCCGCCCGTTTGTAGATGGGTAGCTCCGCCCCCATGGAAGGGCGGCGACACAGCCGCCCGCCCATAGACAGGCGGCTCCGCCCACAGCGGGCGAAGGCACAGCCGCCCGTCCATTGGTGGGCGGTGACAGAGCTGCCCGTCCATAGACAGGCGGCTCCGCCCGCGACGGGCAGAGGCACAGCCGCCCGTCCATAGACGGCGGCTCTGCCCAAGGCGAGCGGAGGCACATCTGCCCATCCGTAGACGGGCGGCTCTACCCATGGCGGCAGAGATTTTTTTTTTTTTTGAATTTTTTTTTTATGGATTTTTTCAGGATCATTTTATGATTTTTAAGATTTTTTAGATATTTTATGAATTTTACGATTTTTAAGAAATATGAGGGTCAATTGAGAAAAAATAAATTTCAAGGCTTCTTTTGAATATGAATTTATTTTTGGCCTCGCGGGACGCTGCCCCTCGACCCTGCCTTGTCTCATGATAGGGAGCGCGCTAGGAGCTCTGCCCCTTGGACCCCGCAAGGGGCATTGCCCCTTGACCCCATCTTGGGGGCGCTGCCCCCAAACCCCCATAGAAAAATCTGGGGAGCAACCGCGCTGAAAGAAAAGGGGATGGATAGACCTCTGTGTCTAATTAGGCTTCATACAATAACATGGATTAGATAGAATAGGATGGGAAGAGAAATAGATTGAATTGGATGAGAAAAAGATTGGATTAGATGATAAAGAGATTTGATAGGCAAGATGATGAACACCAAGGACAAGGGAGAGACAAGGTATATGGAAAGATGAAGAGGTAAATTGGGCAGGAGATGGATGGAATGGACAGGTAATGGTTGGATATGAAAGACTAGCAGGTGGGGATATAGAGGGAAGAGATCCAAGAACTAGGTATAATGTTACCACACTAAAGGTAGGAAAATGAAGGATGTGCAGGTGGGGCATAAAGGATGTATGAAAGGGCAGGATGACATGTAAGGAATGTGAGTGAAAGACTAGAGGGTGGGGAATAGGAAGAGTAGTATCCAAGGATAATGTTTCAAAAGATGCCCCCATACTAGAGGTGGAAGGATGAAGGATGAAGAGATGGAGGATAAAGTCTATATGAGATTGATGGATAGCGTATCAGGCATATGTATGGAGGGGAGGAAGGCTTGTGTTGTCCAAAGCATGCATGGATATTTTAGTGCCTCTAGTTTTTATGAAGAGAAAAGGTAGGAGAGATGAAAAGGGGATGGAGGCTATGAATAGGATAGGGGATAATGATATGGAGGATAATGGATAATGTATGCAGGAAATGCATGGGATAACCAAGATCAAAGACATGGAAAGGAGGATGGACTTATATAAGATTATGAATGGTGGATGGATAATGACTAAGTAATATAAAGGATGTGGATGGAGAGAATGAATATGATAGGGACTATAAAATGAAGGATATGGATAGGATGTCAAGATCAAATAAGGATAAAGTGGATGAAGCTATGTAGGATAATGGATAGTGGATGGATAATGCATAAGGGATATGGAGGATGCAGACAATGGAGGGAATGAATATGATAGTCAAGATAAAAGATGGGAAAAGGAGGATTCACATATAGAGGATGAGGGATGTGGGATACGGTATATGGAAGGTATATTTGGTAGGATAGTATGGATGGAGCTTGCCCCCATGTGTAGAGTGCAAGGGGATAAGGATAAGTGAATAGATATATGAGTGGATTTGGAGGACAATGAATACGTGATGAGGGAGATGGAAGGACTCAAGTATCTAGTTCCATGGATGGTATCTTTTGATATGTCTTTTTATATATATATATATATCATCAAGGCGCCTGTTTGTCAGGTTTTCACCAAGATGATTTTTTAGGACATTTTATAATCTTTTTTTTTTTAAGGATTACTTATGCTCATAGATGTTGGTAGGATTGGGGGGAAGGGAGATGAAATGGATAGGGGATATGAAGGGTGGAATAAGGATTTATACAAAGGATTAGATTAATGGGAAGGGAGGATGGGGAAGGATTGGTGGATAATGGGTGGAAGGTTGGAAGGCTGGTGAGTGAATGGAGGAAGGAGTTGGAAAGATCGTCAATGTCACACACCTTGAAGGGTGGTGGAGTAGTGGAGGAGGATATTGTGGAGGAGATAGAGGATAAAAGGTGGATTTTGGGACGTAAGGACCCAAAATGGATTTGGAAGCTGGAGGATTCAAGGACGTATGAGTGGATGAAGTTTTTGGATTAGCAAGTTTGGATGCCAAGTTTGATTCTTCTGTACTATGCACTGCTTCAATTAGTAACTTAGGAATCCACATGAATTTATTTTTGGACCTTTGTGGCCTTTTAAATTTTTCTTTATTTTGGATCATATTTTTCTTTTCTTGAACATGTATTTTAGATGGGACATGTTGATCCTTTGATTTTTGTGGATTTTGGACTTTATGCACTTCAGCACTGGCATCCAATTTGCTTGCATTAGCCAGGGTAGGGGTGCATGAGGATAGATGTTGTGGAGATTTTATGGATGGAATGATGAAGGATGAATCTTGGAAGGAATTCAAGGATGTGTGCCTTTGTTGATCTTGCTTGGGTATTTGAGGTGATGAAGGTATGTAGGGACCCAAAATGGATGGAAGGGATGAAGGGTTTGATGTTAGGATATAAGGACCCAAAATGGATGTGGATAAGGAAGGGATAGGGTTTGGAACATAAGAGCCCAAAATGGATTTGAAGGGGGAAGGTATGATGTTTGGAATATAAGGGCCCAATATGGATTTGGAGGGTGGGTGATAAGGATATTTTAATGTAGATGGAGGAATTTTAGATATGGAAGGGGTGGAAGGCACACCAACATCTTGAGAAATTATTTTTTTAGTGGGATACTTATTATTTTGAACACAATGTGCAATTCCATATGAATGGGGTGAGGAGGTGGAAGGAATGATAGGCTCTTGAAGGAAGCCATTTTGGATAGAGGTGGATGAACAGAGCTTAGATGTATGAGCTTCATGAATGGATTGGATAGGTGTGATGGAATTTTGTGAAGGATTAGGATCATATGGAGGATTAGGTTCTTGAGGGGGATTGGAAGGGATAGTAGTATATTGAGATAGATTGGGATCATCACATGAAGTTGAAGGGGTACTTTGATCTTGACTTTGAGGATGATTATGTGGTGGAGTGGAAGGGATAATGGGATCATTGGATGGAAGGATATCATGAAAGGATATGGACTTAGGAGATGAAGTTGCTTGATCTTGACATAGAGAGGGATTATTGGATAGGACACAAAAGGGATCATTGGATAGAGTGGGATCATTGGATGGGGGAGGCTCTTCAGATGGAAGGTGATAAGGATAAATTATTGCCTTTGTTTTGTATAATTTTAATACTCTATTCTAGTTTTTGTTAAAACATTTGAGAGCCTAGCTAGTCAAAACTTGTGATAAAAGTCCAGATAAAACTGTTAAACCATGGGTTTATGTTTTTGACATACTTTGCTAATGTTATAAATATAATGCAGTATTTCATAAAACCATCAGAATATATGTTCTAACATCTGGATATTTAATTTGATTAAGCTTGTTGCATGAATATTTCCATGTCATAACTAACTTGGCAGGAGAGAAGCGGCTGGAGAGTGGTCGACAGTATTCAAAGAAGACCATTGAAGACCAGCTATGGTGGAGTGATCATTACAGCACCAGGAAAACATGGCTGCTATAATGGAGCCATTATTCCAGGATGCAGGGATGTAGCACACCTATATTCCCTCTGCACTTAGTGCATTGAATTGGTCATCCGAGTTTCATTACCCACACCGCGGGCTGTTGTATTTCCATATTCTTCTCCGGCATGTTTTCAGCAAGATAGTTTTCCTTTCTGTTTTGTAATAATGTTCAATCCTCTATATATAGGTATTGGAGAGATAGATTGAAGGGAGATAGAAATCAGAGAAAAGGTTTTGGAAGAACAATGTTGTATTTTCACAGCAATCTATTTCAATTTCCATGTCTTGTTTTTATGTAATGAGTTTTTGAAATGCAATGAAATAGTTCTTGGTTTACATTCTGTGTTCATATTTTTGTAGAAACTGACCAAGGGGGCCCACTTGGAAGGTGGAGTAGGTTAGAATAGAATAGATTTCATTTCCAACATTTCCAAGCACTTTCAGTATTTCAGATAGAAGTTACAATTTCTTCCTGCAGCATCGCAACTTGTGAGTGTTCCTGCAGCATCTGCAAGAATAGTTATAATGGATGTTTTAGGTTGAAATCTTAGGTTTTCGTAGACTTGCAATTTTTAGCATTCATTCCAGTAAGAAGATAAATGTATTCTTTTCTTGCAGCGCTAGTGTACATTTCATTTATGCATTTTTACCTTCTTGTAGCATAAGCAGAATGACTCCTTAAGGAACCTAGTGCACATACCGTGCCGACCGTTTCAAGTATACGTACCTGGGTTGACAAGTTAAATGCACCTCATAACGGGAAAAATAGTCCTTAGATTGAATGAACCATTCCTAAGAAATGCCTTGAGCATGATTATTATACACCTATTGTGAGGCATTTCATTTTTGGCGCCGCTGCCGGGGATGGTGTCAAGCTAGGAACATTTTTGAGTCATTTTTCATTCCTAGATTAGTTTTTAGATTTATATCTCTAAAAATTGCTTCACAAGCATGAAGAATTCAATTGCATGCATCGAAGAGAAAGGCGACGAGATGAATATGGCAGATTTCTCCCAGCAGAGCCTGCTAATTTGAACAAGGAAGTTGAAGAAGTTGAGTTACCCTTTGAGGATGCAAGCCCCGACTTTCTTACAGCATCTTCCTCCAGAGCAAAACCATTTGATGTAAGTGGCTTCCAACCTTTTGTAGAAATATTGGCCATCTTTCTAGATAATTCCAGCCCAAATCCACCTAACTTTAACAATCTAGTAGCCAATGCTCCTTTCCAGCAGCAACCCCACAATCAAATACATCCAGTAGTGGCACATCCTAATTTCCCATTTCCTCTCCCAAGCCTTATAAACAATGCTAATCTCAAGAATATACCCACAGCTACTCTTCCAAAGTTTTATGGTCTTATAACTGAGGATCCTGACACTTTCTTATTTGAGTTTGACATACTGTGTCAAAGTTTTGACTATAATACTGATGCCCATAAGCTCAAGTTGTTTCCTGCAACACTGAAAGAGTCAACATTACGATGGTTCATGGGCTTAGGAGCCAATGTAGCAGGTACCTAGGATGAGATGCAGACATTGTTTCTGTAGAAATATAAAGAATATTGCAAAGGAAGTGACCCAAAAGGAGATGATATCTTTAGGATGTCTCAAAAGGAAGACAAAACATTGGAGGATTATGTTTCACGATTTTTGTACACAATGCAGAAGAATCCCCAACATGTACTGGCAGAGGACTCACAGAAGCTAGTCTTTTTAAGAGGGGTAAATGACAACTTTCTGGAAGCATTAGATTTGATGGTTGGTGGAGACATATCCCAATCTTCTTGGGATGACCTTAAGAAAATCTGTCAAAACTACTCAAGGTCAACTATGAAGAAAGGCAGAGGATATCGGACCACAGTCACAAAAGGGATTGGTTAAGGCATCTCAAAGCTGGAGATATCCAATTTGCTCATAGATTTCAAGAAAGATATTATAAATGATGTAGCTACACATCTTGACACAATGACTACCAAGAAGAAGCATGCAGAAGCTGAAACATAATTGGCTGAGTACTGTCCACACTGCCGCAAATAGAAGCAAGACTGTGGATGTAAGCTGGTAGCCAATCTGGAAAACCAACATTTGCCAACTAACTATATGAAGATAGAAGGAGACAATGATCAAGTTTTCTTCATAGCTCAATGGCGACCATGGGCTCCATGACAAGGTATGCCACAAGATCCTCTACATTTTTCAAATTTTAATAATAATCAGTGGCAAAACCAAAATTATTAGAACACTTCTCAGTATTATCAACCCTAATGGCCAAACTAGTAAAATAACCCATGGCCAAACTAGTAGAATAACCAATGGCCAAACCAGAAGAATAACCAATGGAAAATTTCACAAAATAATTAGTGGCCAAATTAGCAAAATAATCAGTGGCCTAGTCAGCAGAATCAATGGAAACCACCACAAGGGAATTGGCAGCAAACTAACCAATGGAGGGGGCCTCCATAATGGCCTAACCAAAATTTTGGCAGTCCACAATTACCACCTCCAGTGCAACCACCTGCAATAATGCCACCTCTTGCAGCAACTAATGCTAATCCAAAGCCTACCCAATTGCCTGCTCAACCACAGCCAAATCCAAACAATAAACAACAACAACAACAAGCATACACTACTGACACTCAGTAGTGCCCTACTTATTCTATAGAAATAGCTGATATTTATTTGAGGTCTGGTACAACCCTACCCACACCTGAATATCCTATAATTATGGAAGTTGCAGACACTCCTGCAACACTGCTTCCATAAGCCACATTGCGAAATACCAGCCAGCCTACTGATATACCCAACAGAACTACTGTCCACACTTCAAATCCACCCTTTCCATAGATGTTAAATAAATAAAAACCTATACCCCAATAGGAAGAAACATTTGATATTATTGAGCAGCTGAAAAATATGAATATTCAAATTCCACTGTTTCAAGCTATCAAAGATATACCTGTTTATGAAAAGGCTATTACGGAAGCATGCCTTAAGAAGCTAGGACAGATAAATAAAGACCCTTAGACTGTACATTTTGTAGGCCAATTAGCAGATATCATGTTAGGAAAGGTGGTAATACCTAAGTATTCAGATCCTGGTAGTCCAGTAGTCGACCTGATAATAAATGGACAGACTACGAAAAATGCTCTAGTTGATTTGGGAGCAGGAATTAATGTTATAACTAAAGATACAATGCATAGGCTAAGCATAGAAGGCTTAAGAAAAACAACCACAGTGTTACAACTTGCGAATATTTCAACTGTTACTCTAGAGGGCCTCATATAAGATGTGATAGTAACCTTAGATTCACGGGAGTATCCTGCTGATTTTCTCATCCTATCACCTAAAGTAAACTTTGCTGGCTATCCTTTAATCTTGGGAAGACCTTGGTTAGCCACTACTGATGCCAAAATTAATTGCAAATCAGGAAGTATGACAATTTCAAATGGACAAGCCATAAGGAAACTAGCCCTATATCCTCCTGCCCAACCCTAGCCAGACCTGGGAGAACCTATTTGGCTAGACCTAGGAGACAAAGAGGAGGAAGAGCTTAATTCAGTAGCTCAGCTCATGATGTTGCATAGGAAATCTTTTCTAAAGATGAAAGAATAAGATGATGTGATACAGAGCATTCTAACTAATGAATGTGTTGTGGCTAAGGATGTTTCAGAAATTTCTATTTTACAGCTATGTACCTATGAGGATTGTATACCTCCAGCAAACCCTGAAATGATTAATCAATTACTGGAAAATAAAATAGTTATAAGTCCGGTGCCTGAAGTGTTAATGAAAAAGCTAACAACAACAGTAGAACTATCCTTGGGATGAAGCCTCCATGTAAACAACAAGCTATCCCAATCACAGTTGGCATTGTTAACAAAGCTCCTCAGTTAGCATGAAAAAGCCTTCGCATGGGATTATAGAGATATGGAGGGACTAAACCCAAAACTCTGCACCCACAGAATCTACATCAACGATGGAAGTTTTCCACTTTGACAACCATAGAGGAGAATAAATCTAGCACTAAGAGAAATAGTTAAAATAGAGTTGCAGAAGTTGTTGGATGCTAGATTCATCTACCCAATCTCTGACAGCAAGTGGGTATCACCATTGGTAATTGTACCTAATAAAGGAGGTAAGTGGCAGATATGTGTGGATTATAGAGAATTAAATAACGCTACAAAAAAATACCACTTTCCTTTGCCTTTTATTGACTAGGTCTTAGATAATTTGGCTGGAAAGAAATATTTCTCCTTCCTGGATGGATACAGTGGTTACAATCAGATAAGCATTGCCCCCAAAGATCAAGAAAAAACTACATTCACATGTCTTTGGGGTACATATGCCTATTTAGTATTACCATTTGGATTATGCAATGCACCTGCTACCTTTTAGAGAGCTGTGATCAACATCTTTGCTGACATATCACATGATTGAAGGGAAATATACATGGATGACTTCATAACATTTGGTATCACATTTGAGGAAGCTCTGAAGAATTTGGAGAAAGTACTGATCAGATGCAAGGAGCATAACCTATATCTCAACAGTGAAAAGTGCTTTCTAATGATGCAGGAAGGAGTGGTGTTGGGACATTTTATCTCCAAGGATGGAATATAGGTAGACCCTGTGAAGATAGAGGTAATTCTCACACTCCCTATTCCTACTAAGCAAAAAGAAGTCAGATCTTTCCTAGGTCACGCTGGTTATTATAGGAGGTTTATCCATAAATTTAGTCAAATAGCTAGTCCTCTGTACAACTTACTTACCAAAGAAGCTAAATTTTCTTGGACAAAATAATGTGATGAGTCCTTTCTGCAGCTCAAGTCACTTTTGACAACTGCACCAGTACTTAGCGGTCCTGACTAGACATTGCCATTTCACATCCATATAGATGCTTCATATTATGTTGTAGGTGTTGTCTTAGGACAGAAGACTAAAAACCTTGAAAATGCAATCTATTATATCAGTAAGAGTCTACATGGACCAGAGTTAAACTATATAGTGACTAAGAAAGAATTGTTAGCAGTAGTTTATGCTTTGAACAAATTTTGTCATTATGTAACTGGTTATCCTATCTATGTTCATACTAACCATGCAGCAATTATGTATCTCATGAACAAACCTACCATAACAGGCAGGTTAGCAAGATGGCTTCTTCTATTGCAGGAATTTGACATAACAATCATTGACAAGATAGGGAAAGCAAACGTGGTAGCTGATAATCTATCCATTCTTCATCATGCTGAAGAAGATACTACTTTGATAGATGATACATTTCCAGATGAACATTTGTTTCATATTGCTGTCCAGAATCCATGATATGCAGATATAGCTAACTACCTAGTAGCTAATAAAATGCCCACACATTTCTCTTATAAGGAAAAAAAGCTGCTTGTGGAGAAAAGTTTCCATTTCTCTTGGATTGATAGCATATTATTTTACACTAGACCTGACCAAGTCATGAGAAGATGTGTAAGAGAAGATGAGACATATGACATTCTTCATGCATGTCACAATGAACCATGTGAAGGGCACTTTGTAGCCAAATGAACAACACAGAAGTTTTTAACAACTGGCTACTATTGGCCTACACTTCACAAAGATGTAGCAAGTTATACAAGAAAGTGTGACAAATGCCAAAGAATGGGTTGACCAACAAGATCAGATGAAATTCCCTTAAACCCATATGTGGTGGTAACACCATTTGATAAATGGGGCATGGACTTTATTGGTCCAATAGATCCTCCATATAATGGGAAATCATACATACTGGTATGCATAGATTACCTAACCAAATGGGTCGAAGTCAGAACAATGAAGCATGCAAGAGATCATAAAGTTACTAAATTTCTGTATGAAGAAATTTTTACTAGATATGGCATGCCAAGAGAACTTGTTACTGATCAAGGTACACAATTCACCTCCAATCTAATAACAAAGATCATGAAGGAATATAATATCAGACATCGGAAGTCAAGCCCCTATCACCCCCAAGCCAATGGACAAGCAGAAGTAACAAATCGGGAAATAGAAGCAATTTTAACAAAGACAGTTCATTTGCATCATCAAGATTGGAGCAGCAGACTATCAGAAATAGTCTGGGAATATAGAACAACATGGAAGACTACCATAGGGTTCACACCATTTGAACTGTTATATGGAAAAACAATAATGTTATCGATCAATTTTGAACACGAAACATTAAGAACAGCACTGGAGTTGAACATTGATCTTCCTGTAGCACAGAAGGAGCGATTGTTGCATCTCAACTCTTTGGATGAAATGCGCAAGTCTGCTCTGCAGCGCACATAAATTGTCCAAAAGCAAAGAAAAAAATGGCATGACTCCCATATCAAGAATAATTAGTTCACAGTTGGAGATTGGGCATTGTTATATGATTCTAGATTCCAGGAGATACCAGGCAAGCTGCAAACACGATGGCTAGGTCCTTATGAAATCAGCCATGTATTTACGAATGGAGCAGTCCAATTGACCACAATTAACCTTGTTCAATTCAAGCTATTAGTCAATGGCCATAGACTAAGGTTGTATCACTAGCCACAGATGAAAGAAGACTTCCTACAGTAGTTCAAACAGCTAGTTTTAAAGGACCAACAGGTAATACTTCCTGCAGTAGAGGGTGTCAACCTTCTTCCTGCAGCTCTTTAATGAAAATTCCTTCGAAGCATGACCATAATAAAAAATTTATGATCACATAAAGTTTAAAATTCCTCATTCACTTTCTATATTCTTCTTTTTCAACCCACTTCATTTCTTAATCTTCCATCCACCCACATTCCATGTCATCATATTTCTATGCTTTCAATAAAGAAATAGTGCACTGATGCATGCAAACACCGACACCGTCATTCCACTCTCGCCAATCTTTCCTACCACATGCGATGATCAATTACTAGGTATGAGCTTTTCAAATTTATTTCCATTTTTAGCACATGTATTTAGTTGGTTATATTGAATACTGCAATAAATGTATTGTTGCCACCTTCAATCCAATTTTGTAGCTTCTGCCAAGTCTGACAAGTAAGGACACTTGTCAATATTTCATAGGGGGCAGGGAAGTGTGCCAATTTCCAAAAGTGTCATTTCTATTAACTCATTAAAAGATCCCCAAATCTGTACTTTGGCATTGTCTTAATTAAAATCTAGTTATCGCATCACACTAGTGTCAAATTGTCGTACCTTTATTCTGAATAAACCTCTAACTGTCAGGCTAGATGTGACCCAGTATTAAAACCCACTCTCGCATGAACATCTATGATTCATTCTGTTAAAATACATTATTATTGTCCATATCAAGAAACCAGAAGAGTTCGAAAGAGAGTCTATGGGTTTACAGAAAGTAGTCTAAAATTTAAAAAGAAGCAGAGCAGAGGTTAAGCAGAGAAAAGATTAAACAAATCAAAGGTTCAATTAGGTAAAACAAATGGGAGGTCAATTGCAGCGGAATGAACCAGTGGTTCATAATATTTTTCTAGCCGACGTAGAGGCCGTAAGAAGATTTAATGCATGTGGATGGCTGGGGTATTTCTTAAAAATGACAGAGTTTGATGATGAAGCAGTAGCAGAATTTTTGAACACATTTGATGAGGGCCACACAATGGTATGGGGATTGCCATTTGTTGCAATAGAGGAGAAAATAGCAGAAGTGACTAGTTTTCCAGTAGCAGGGGAACATTATCCCAATGCCCATGATGCCAGGTCAGCTAGGGCTCAATTCACCCTACCAGGAGACCCTCCATTGGAAATCATTAAGTAGGGATGCAAAAGGATGTCCATTCCTCCACCATACCAGGAGTTGGCTACGCACATTATAAGGTATTTCACCTATGAGGGACAATTCTCTAATTTATATGCACATCATTTTAATCTGCTTAGTTATATACGACATAATATTCCAGTGAATGCACCCAATTTTCTGTTTAATATGCTGTACATTAGTGTCGAAGAAACACAAAAAGGGAAAGACAACTCTGTGACTCACCATGCCCTGATTAAATTACTCATAGAAAGATCTCTTAGGGATGCCTCCCCTATGACATGGGTAGAGTCTGTCCATCATAAAACCCTTCAGCCCTAAATTGCCCCTAATATGCAAGATAACCTAGATAATGCAGTCTCCCCTGATTCAGTTGCCGAGCAAAATACCCAAGGGGCAGAACCTAAAAATTTACAAGAAAAGGTGCCTTTAACCACTCACATGGGCAAGATACCTTCTGCTGCCAGAACAAAAGGAAAATGTAAGTTGGAAGGAGAAACTTTTGTTCCTACAGCAGAACCTCAAAAATCTCAATTTTCAAGAAAGAAGAAAATGAAATTAGTTCCTACAGCCACTACTCCTGCAGCCACTACTCCTACAGCAAAGATGACAATAAGGGATTAAAATTTTAAACTCAGAGCAGAAGTTTATGCAGAATATGACAACATGTCCTACTTTGTCTTCCAAAGAGCCCTAACCGGTGAAAAAAGTAGATGGGGTGGATTATCAGAGGTCTTTAAAAGATCAAAACCGCATAGCCCCATTAACCTTGAAGTAGCTATACACCGGGCACCAAAGTACATAGCGTTGGGTAGGAAAATCAGGCAGGAGCTCTGGTGTCCGCTCACAATGCAACCACCCATGCTCCTATGGCCCTTGTATGATATCAATGCTACCAGAATTTACAGGATGCAAGAAGATCACAGAAGGGAAGTCTGGGAAAGAACAAGGGGATTCTACTACTCCTTTAAGAGCCAGAGGAGGGGAAGAATTGAAGTTGGTGACTACAGATCAATTACCAGAAGGTGCAATGCTTGAGGAAAAGCATTTGAGTAACCAAAGGGCAGATGATAAGGCTAAATTATTGCCTTTGTTTTGTATAATTTTAATACTCTTTTCTAGTTTTTGTTAAAACATTTGAGAGCCTAGCTAGTCAAAACTTGTGATAAAAGTCTAGATAAAACTGTTAAACCATGGGTAGATGTTTTTGACATACTTTGCTAATATTATACATATAATGTAGTATTTCATAAAACCATTAGAATATATGTTCTAACATCTGGATATTTAATTTGATTAAGCTTGTTGCACGAATATTTCCACGTCATAACTAACTTGGCAGGAGAGAAGTGGCTGGAGAGTGGTCGACAGTATTCAAAGAAGACCGTTGAAGACTAGCTATGGTGGAGTGATCATTACAGCACCAGGAAAATATGACTGCTACAATGGATCCATTATTCTAGGATGCAGGGATGTAGCGCACCTATATTCCCTTTGCACTTAGTGTTTTGAATTGGTCATCCGAGTTTCATTACCCACATCGCGGGCTGTTGTATTTCCATATTCTTCTCCAACATGTTTTCAGCAAGATGGTTTTCCTTTCTGTTTTGTAATACTGTTTGATCCTCTATATATAGGGATTGGACGGATAGTTTGAAGGGAGATAGAAATCAAAGAAAAGGTTTTGGAAGAACACTGTTGTATTTTCACAGCAATCTATTTCAAGTTCCATGTCTTGTTTTTATGTAATGAGTTTTTGAAACACAATGAAATAGTTCTTGGTTTACA
>MU223889.1:1163738-1181641 GCA_018584345.1 Thuja plicata
GAAGGGGGACAAGGAAGAGAGTGGGGTGGGGGAGAAGGGTAGGAGGCGGGTGGAGGAAGAAGGGAAGGGTGATATGCTCTCTGATTTTGTTCTGCCTCCGGGCTAGAATTCATCAAATATTGATGGAAATTTCTTCACCTTCACGGGACTCTAAGAGGTTGGGAGAAAAAATATAAGCAGGCTGAGCAATGCGAAGGTGATGAAGGCATCAACGATAGAGTTCCTTGCTTTGACAGAGCTAAGCATGTCGATGGCGGTGCTGTAGTTCAGTGCTGGCGCAGTGAACCCTCCTCACACTCACCCTCGTGCTTCTGAACTTCTCTATCTTATCACCAGATCTCTCCACGTTGGAGTGGTTGACACCACGGAAAATAAATTCATGCAGAATATCTATGCAGGAGATTTGTTTGTGTTCCCCAAGGGACTATTTTTTAGGAAGGTTTCAATGGTGGCGGGTGGGGGGTCGGGATGGAAAATGTACTATCAGAGGTCAATCTGGAAACTTGACCAGATAAGATACTAAGTCGAGGTAATGTGTTTGAGTTGAATAGTACATAGGAAACTTGTCTTTTTGTGAAGGTCTATGATAGTTGGTTATGGCATAGAAGGTTTTGTCACATAAATTTTGATAATATTGTAAGGGCCAATAACACTAATGAATTCATATATTTTCCAAAAATTGTGAAGCCTACTAACACTATGTGTAGAGATTATGTGATTGGAAAACAAACTAAGAGAAAATTTTAGAGAAAATCCCTTTTAGAAAGAGGAAAGTTGGATCTAGTACATACAAATCTTTGTGGTCCTATAAGGGCTAGATCTTACTATGGTGAAAGGTCCTATATACTTTTTGTTGATGACTATTCTAGGATGATGTGTGTTGCATTTCTCAAAGGAAAATATGAAGGAATTTATAAGTTCAATATTTTCAAAGAAAATGTTTAAAATGAATCAGGTCTTAAGATAAAGTGTTTCATGTTAGACAAAGGTGTTGAGTTTACATCATATTTGTTCAATGCTTACTGCAAAAAACATGGGATATACAAACAAAGTTATGCTCCTAGGACACCTCAGCGGGATGGGATAGAAGAAAGAAGAAATGGAACTATAATTGATGCAGCCATGACTATGTTGCTTGAAGGTAATGTATCTCATATGCATTGGAGAGAAGTAGTCAGTATTGTTGTCTACACTTTGAACAACATTTAGATCAAATAAGGAAGTTTGATGCTAGAAGTGATCAAGGAATTTTCCATGGCTATTATACTAGGAGTAAGACTTATACATTTTTCAATCTGAGATTTAAAAAATAGTTGAAAGTGCTAATATGGAAATTAATGATAGGTTTTAGATTGAGATCCCAAAGAATGAGAAGAATACTAAAAATCAAGAGACATACCAAATTATTAAGATTCAAACATGCTTGGATGAGCCTACTGAAGCACCAAAGACACCAAGGTATGTTAAGATGAATCATCCTGAGAATTTGATTATTGGCAATGTTAATAAGGGCATGATGACAAGGTCTAGAGGTAAAA
Source organism: Thuja plicata (assembly GCA_018584345.1). Lineage (NCBI taxonomy): Eukaryota > Viridiplantae > Streptophyta > Pinopsida > Cupressales > Cupressaceae > Thuja > Thuja plicata. Next base: position 1,165,277 of record MU223889.1, read on the forward strand.
ATGAGCTTTGTTTGATTTTGCAAGTAGAACCTAAGACTACTAATTGTTAGAGTAGTCATAGTATAGCTAATAATTAAGTCATTTAATTAATAGTCTATTTACTCTATGCTTAAGTTATACTTAGGCAACTTAGTCTTTAGGGTTTTTCACCTTTAGGGTTTTGGTATCCTTTTATAAGGAATCACCACTTTTCTTTTCATTAAGGAGAAGGAGATTGTATTTTGTAATTCAGTTGTTGATAATAGAAGATTTTTTCTTTCAACATGGATTTCATGTCTTTGGCTTTTTGGCCACCATAGCTCTCTGTTCTTCTGTCTTCTCTTCTATCTTTGCTTCCAGTTTGTGACAGTCTTGCATGTAGGTGTTCTTGGGTGGATTTGTTTTCCTCAAATCTAACATGGTATCAGAGCTCCCTTGCTACTCATTATTCATATTTCGTTGAAGCGTACCAGAAACAGAGGGTTTCAGAGTTTTTTTTAGCTTTTTTCATTGGTTCTAGGGGGTCTTTGTTTTTTGAGGCACTTTAGACCAAAACCAACCTCACGGTTGTGTCCAGAAGGCCCAAAAAACTTAAAATCCATATAAGGAACGTCCGATTTAGACACCGGAGCCTCGGGGAGAAATTTTTTGGCCTTCTAGGGCCGTACGGGCATGATTTTCGAGAATTTTTTTTTAAAAAAATCATTTTTTAAACTATTTTTGGCGCTATCTATGCTTTTTGGGTGCACGCTGCCACCGCACCACCCACGCGCCGCCCGCAGCCCCCCCGCCACCAGCCCATGCCGCCCCTGTGGCCTCCACGCAGCTCTGCGGTGCCCGCCGCCCAGCCACCGTCGAGCTCTGCGGCCCCTGCGCCCCCGCGGCCCCCGCCACCCAGACCGTGTCACTTTGTCTGGCACCCACAGCCTCTACTCCGCCAGCTCGCGCCACTCCGCCACCCCCGCGCCGCTCCGCCGGCGCCCACCGCCTCCGCTCCGCCCGGTCTGTTGTTAGCCCCCGCAGGCCTTCTCTTTAGGTGGCCGGTCCTATGAGCAACCAGGGGATTCGGCCCAGCCCCCTGAGTGTGTCATGCACCCGGGGGCCCACTTTTTTTTAGCCCTAGGGGCTTAAAAAAAAATTTAGGCCTTTCTGACCCCCTGGGACTATTTTTTCTCTATCTTGAGCATCTGGGGGTCTTTTTCTGACTTCCATATACCGTCGAAAAGCTCTTTCTGAGTACTTTCCAATGATGGAGGTTAGGTGTTTGGGTTCTGCTATTTTGATAGTGTGTTTTTCTGTTGAAGTCTGATGTTTGTTTTTGCCTTTTGGGAGTCATATCTGGCTCATTTGGGCTCCATTTTTGGCAAACCAGATATCGTCGAAAAGCTGGTTCAGTGAAATATTCAGTTGCAGAGGTATTTTTTCTAGATTCTTCTCCAGGTTTTCTCTCCTCCAAGTTTGACAGTTTATGCACTCTGGTGGATTACTTGGGTCTACAGGTCCTGGGATCTCTTCTTCTGATATTCTAGCTCACTCTTCTTTCTGACTTCTGAGCTTGTATGCTTCTTCTGCTGCATCTTTATTCTGTAAATGCACTGAGATAAAGTGCCTTCTTCTGTATATCTGGGATCTTGTACACCTTGTATGGTTTTTGTACTCGCACTCTATTATAAAGTGCCATGGGGGTTATGATGATTATGCCATTTTAGGTGCATCCACCTTTGTCAAGTGAGTGTACCTTCCATGATATTAGCCCATGTTGTGTGTCGATGACACCGCCCTTTATCCTGTGTCTGTACTTTTGTTGCACTGTTGGTGTTCTTGGTTCTTCTTCTGCAGATGTTTCTGGCATTGCATTTCAGTGTTCCTATCACCTCTCCCTATTCAACATTATGGGGGGGTTCACCTGTTGGTTCTATTTCTTCCTGGTTTGATTGATCAGCTCTTCAGACATTGTCTTCTCTACTTGGTCATGCACTTCAGTGGGGGTTCCAGTAGTTTCTTCTGACAAAGTTTTCAGTTCCATGCTTTGGAGATGCTTCTTGCTCTTTCTTGTTCCTCTCTCTGGGACTTTCCCTAGATTGAAGGCTTAGTTTCCTTCATCTAGTTTATTTCTTGTACTTGGATACCTAATCAGGCGTTATTGCCGGGACCCATCTTTCCTGCTTTCTATAGTAGTCTTTAGCTATTTTTCTTCTCCCTAAGTTACACTTAAGGGGGGGTGTTAGAGTAGTCATAATATAGCTAATAATTAAATCATTTAATTAATAGTCTATTTACTCTATGCTTAAGTTATACTTAGGTAGCTTAGTCTTTAGGGTTTTTCACCTTTAGGGTTTCAGTATCCTTTTATAAGGACTCACCACTTTTCTTTTCATTAAGGAGAAGGAGATTGTATTTTGTAATTCATTTGTTGATAATAGAAGCTTTTTTCTTTCAACATGGATTTCATGTCTCTGGCTTTTTGACGGCCATAGCTCTCTGTTCTTCTATCTTCTCTTCTGTCTTTGCTTCCAGTTTGTGACAGTCTTGCATGCAGGTGTTCTTGGGTGGATTTGTTTTCCTCAAATCTAACACTAATGAGGCATGTAAACATAAATATTGGATTAAGGCAATGCAGGAAGAATTAGATCAGATAGAGAAAAAAACACTTGGGAATTGGTTCCTAGACCTAATGATAATAATGTAATTGGAACTAAATGGTTTTTCAGAAATAACATAAATGAAGATGGGATGGTTGTAAGAAATAAGGATAGAATGGCCTACAAGGGATATTTACAACAGGAAGGTATAGGCTTTGAAGAAACATTTACACTTTTTGCGAGGTTAGAGGCAGTGAGATTGTTCCTTACTTTTGGAGCACATAAATAATTTAAGGTATATTAGATGGATGTGAAGTCTGCATTTCTAAATGGCAATCTAGAGGAAGAGGTCTACATTGAGAAACCTAATGGTTTTCATTTGAGAGATGATGAAGACATGGTTTTCATATTGAAGAAGTCACTGTATGGTCTGAAACAAGCTCCTAGATCTTGGTATTCTTGATTAGACATGTATTTATTATATCTTGGTTTCACAAAAGGTAATGTAGATAGTAATCTATATTTGAGAGCTTGTGAAGATGAAATCTTGATTGTTGAAGTCTTTCTAGATGTATAATATTTGGAGGAAATGATTAAATGAGGAACAAATTCTCAGAGGAAATAAAAAGTGAATTTGAAATGTCTATGATTGGTGAATGAAGTTCTTCTTTGGTTTGCAAATTACTCAAAGTAAACATGGTATTTTTATTTCTCAAACCAAGTATCTTAAGGAGTTATTAAATAAGTTTGGAGTGGAAGATTGCAAACCTATTGGAACACCCATGGTTACTGGATGCAAGCTTGGTACTACTAATGAATCTCAAAGTATTTTTCAGACAAAATACAGATCCATGATTGGAGGTTTGCAGTATTTAACTTGCACTAGATCATACATAGCTAGTGTAGTTGGAATTGTTGTGAGGTTCTGTTATGCCCTGCATACCCATCCCTACATTTTGTAGGCAAAATTTTGGGTCCCCCTTTTCACTTTTGCCCTTCCTTTGTTTTCTTTTATTTCTGTGAGGTTTGTCTTTCTTTTGTTTTGTTTCCTCATGTCTCCGGGACTCGGTCCCAAAGTTTGTTTGTTCTTTCCAGAGTTAGATTCTAGACTCCGGGATTCCTTGCCATCATATCTTCTTTCACAAGAAGGTATGATTGCATGGAATCCCCGAGCCCAGAGTCTAGAGTTGTCAGAATGGTGCAACCTATTTTTACCCTAGGGGTATAAATGCAAGTTACCTGTCATTTTCATAGTTACCATGATTAAAACACTTAGAGCATTCAGAGTGATATCAAGGCGATTAAGGAGATTAAACAGTGAGTTTCTCTCTATGCTTAGTGGCTAATTGAATATTGATTTGTGTTATTTTTTGGTGATAGTTCGAAGGTGGACCTATTATAGAGCATTTCCCATGTATGTCTTCCCTCTATCATTTGCATTTTTAGGTTGGTTGTCATTTTCATTCTCTTGTTTTCTGTCCCTTTGGTTTTCTATCTTTCTTTCCATTTCTGTGATACCCTCTTTGTTTGTTTTTTCTTTCATTTGTTCTTGTTCCCATTTTCTGTGTTTGCTCCTAGTTTGCGTCCTGTTGATGGGTTGGCCTTGCTAGAAGGTTGTCTTCCTTCTATGTTGTTGTAGTCTAGTATATATTGTACATTGTTGTAGGTTAGCTTCTGTGCCTTCGTGAGTTCTATATGTTGTGTAAATATTCTATAAATACTATATATATGCCTCGACTCTCTATATTTTAGTGTGTATACCCCTTGTATATCCTTCCATTCTTGATGAGCTCATCGCGCTCCATCACTTTTTGAATCATTCTATCAAGCTCGTCGAGAGGAATTCGCCATGGTTCAAACTTGACACCTCGCTAGTTCGAGCCATGGTGACTTTTCTCTCTCCTATGCCATGTCATCTTAATAGTGGGATTAATTTCCCATGAGTGGGAATTCAAACCCCATCCCATTTTGCATTCAATTTCCCTCATTTCAGCCCACTTTTCACCATTAATGTCATTTATGTCATCTGTCACGTGGCCACGTGACAACCCGTGTCAGCCGAGTATGGCTTCCTACTAGTCATCGACACAGCGATAGCTAGTTCTTCTAGACTCTAAGTACAAAGGCCCCTGGATGCTCATTCCATCTTTGTTGTTTGGTTCAAATACCCTAGAGCCCCTGGGTGTGTATTAGAATCTAGATCATGTTTATCTTTAATACTCTGAGATTTTGATATATGCTAACCACTTTTTGGACAGGTGCGACACGGTGATGATTTCCCTAGAATCTACAAAATTATTATTATTATACCATGTATTCATGGTTCTCTGGTCTTGTAGGTTGTAGATTGTGTGATCAAAATTTCTGAGGTGATCACTCCTCTTGATAGCCCGAAGCTACCTACTACCTCCACTCGGGTGGCCACAAAAACCAAGGCCAAAAATATGTTGGCAAAGCTGCCATTGACCTCCAAATACCCAAAGGAGGGTATTCTCATGGGATCCAAGGTGGATTCCAAAGTCCAAGGAATAAAAGATGTAGAGCCTAGAATTTGGGCTGAAATGCAATGCTTAATCCAAGCCATCTACAGGTTGAAGGCCGGTGGAGACAGTATGGCCATTCATTTGGCCACCTCTAGCATTGTTAAGGCTGTGAAATTTCATTGTTTGGTACAATCACCAGAATTTTTACGTCAACTAGAAACACTATACAATGCACCTACTTGGACAGTTCTACTTGCCAATCCCCAACCGTTACAATATCCAACAACAATTGTGACTCTAGATGCAGAAAATTTTTCCTCAGGACTAGGGATTCCATAGTTCAAGGGGTCCATCATCATCAACCAAGAAAATTCATTGAAGGAGTTTGAGGAAGCTACCCTTGTCTCCTGACAATATCTCAATAACCAGTGGTTGAAGTCCCCGAAGAGGGACTATAAAAGGATGAAGTTGGAAATTCCCCATGGGGATTTCAAAGAGCCCATTTAGGCAGGCATTATATTCTTATGTAGGATCTTTGGATTGTCCCATGCCCAGGATTTCTCAGTATGGATGTATTACTTTCTTTACTACATCACCACCCGCAACCAAACCTTCAACTGGGTGGCTATCATAGCCAATCATGTGGACACGCAGCTGAAGCACTTCATCTAGAGTTCCAAGTTCTATATGACATCTTACGTGCTATGGGCACTAGCCCAATAGAGACCGACTTTTCTAGGTTTGGGAATAGTAGGTGAACTTGGGAATGGGCTGGGAAAATTAACACCATGGGATCATTATCCCCAAGTCCAATGGGAACTTAGGTTCCTAAATTTCTGTTGGGTAAATGATTCTTTCATTTGCCAAAATATTCTAACACTTACTCGAGACTCCAGGTATCGATTATCGCAGGAGGTGATGAACCTGGTCAGTACTTATGACCACTATTTTATTCAGTTCCAACATCACACCTACATTCAGGTGACTGGCTTCTCTGCTAAACCCTATCTTCTTCCCCGGTATTGCGGGGATAGAATCATTCTCTTGGAGTTCTGCTGGAAGATAATGGACCTGCACACCTTCTTAACATTGAAGAAGGTCATCAACATCCAATTCTCGGTTTCGTGTGGGAATTATATGTGCAGCCTCACCGCAGCAAGGGATGCAGATAGTGAATTGAAGAGCCTCCAACTGGTGGAATTCCACCACACCAAGAAAAATTATGATCCTCTAGGAAAGATTTCCTTGGCACTTCCCCGGGTATCCCCATCGCAAAAATAAGATATTGAAGATTTTTGGGTAGACTGCCAAGATGGTTTTGATCTCTGTGCCTATCAACATTCATGGATGTCCAATGGACTCATGAAGGCACTTGACCTTCAAAATTTTTTGAAAGGTTTTTCAGATGAAGAGCCGCTAGAAGACCTAGCATACAAAGAACAAGGGTTAGACAAGTTGAATCTCCCTCTGGTGGATTGGGCCACCCCAGAAGACTTAACAATTGAGGGAGTATGCCACCCTATTTTGGAGGCTAGTCACAAATATTTTTCCCGCGTGTGTCACAAAAGCACCTGGAAGGGATCGATTGTCTGGAGGTCTGCTTCAACTTTCATTGACACCACCGGACCTAGCACAAGTTAGGGGAAAGAAAAAGAAGGTACCCCAGCTAAGGTACCTCCCCAAGGCCCAACCCCCATAATGGTACAACTATAACAACAAATGGAGTTGGCAAGGTTGGCTAGCTAGTAGATAAGCAAGAAAATATCTTTCGGTCTCCTCATGAATCTAATGGCATCTGCTCTCCTGGTGGGATCCCTGTTGTTGGTTGTAATGATGAGCAGATAGACTTTCACCAATGTGGAGTCTACCAGTATTTTGGACACCGGGGTCCCATTGCTGAGAAATAAGAAGAAAAAGGTGACCCCCACTCCAAGCACAACTGCTAGCCCTTTTATGCCATATATGCCTCTAGTTGATGTCATTTTAGACTCCACCGAACTTGAAGAGATTCCTGATAGCCCTCCCCCACACGATGATTTTGATGACGTGTTTGGAGTGGATGAACTCATGAATTTGCATGAAGATATTGATCACACAATTGAAGAGATCATTGCTCAAGATAAAGGAGAGATCCCCACAGAAAAAGAGATTTTGGAACAAGAGGCTACCGTGAAGAAAGAGGTCCGGGATGAAACACCAAAGGAACCCGAGTAGGAGAAGACACCGGTCCAAGGGCCTGAAGATACACCAAGGACCTACAAGATCAACCGTACCCCCATTCATCATGCTCTAGATGCCTCTGGTTACTTTGGGTGACCAAATGACCCGAAGCACATTTGGTGAGGTAGTAAAGATGACCGCATTGTTAAAATTTGGCTAGAGACCTCACCCACCTCCAGAAGATGTTCCAATGAAGGAAAATGTTCCAGAAGATGAGGCTAATGAGGCTAAAGAACAACAACAGTGGAATGACTGGGAAGTCCCAAAAAATGTAAATGTCAGATCAACTAATGCTGGGAGGGACGAGGAAGTCCCCAAAGATACAGGTAGTATTGATGTTAGAGAAGAAGTTCTAGATATCACAAAAGAGGATGCCAACATGGAGGAAAATATGGAGGCCTTTGGAGAGCATGAGAAGGAATAGGAACAGGATAAAGAGAAAGAGCATGATGATATTGTTCATTATGGGAATGCACCGCCCAATTCGAAAAGGAATCCGGATGCCTAGGTCTTAACAGCAAACCCACCCCACCTGCCCCAATGGCTGGTAGAATTGAGAAAAAGAAAGGCCCCAACAGTCGGATTAGGTATTCCACTCTCCTTGGCTGAAATGATGGGCTGAAATGTAGAGGCTTAGAAGCCTAAGAAGATGCAGACAGTTCATTCCCTCTAGACTGGTCCAACAATAAACAGAGTTGTGACTATCACAACACCTCCTCCAGATGCAGATGCAGTGGCTGTAAGGCCTGAATATTACAACATTACAAAAGTGGCACTGGGGAGAAGAGATAAGCAGGGTGAAATGGACCTACTGAGAGAGGCCACTAAAGTAGTGGAGGACTGATATGTTAAACAGGACCAGAAGTTAAAGGAGGAAAGAGAGACCAAGGCTAATCTCCTCACACTTCTCGTAGAACTTACACAGCCTTTGGCCGAGATTAGCTCAGAAAGTTTTTTCTCCGGATCGCTGCTTGCACAGGGTGACATGGATTCTCTTTGGACCATGAAGAAGAAAGTGCAAGCTATGGATAGGTGGGCCGCTAGGAAGATAGCTTCCATAAGAAAATTTCTAGCGGTGTCCCTCCTAGATCTTTATAAGGTCATCATCCTCATCAGCCAAGCGAATGGTTCCGCTCTTGTATAGGAGAAAGACTTAGAGAAATATGAAAAGTGGAAGGCCGGGTTGGAAGAAATTTGCAATGGCAGAGAGGAAGCTGTCACAGAGGCAAGAATTTTTGGAGATGAATCATATGATTCCCTCCAGGCCCGGTACTCCAGACTTGGCCTCAAAATCAAGGTATGTAGGGAACTGGTTAAGGCTCTAAAAGAAAAAGGTGATCGTGGCCCAATATCCCTTGGGCCTATTTCAGGCATTTGAGGTCAGATTATCGTAAGTCAATCCCTTCACCACCAGGACATGCACCCTGGAGGACTATGTCCTCAGTAAATTTGATGAACGAATGGAGTCCCTGTATCTGGTTGCCAGAGATTTTGACCAGGGTAGTTATCAAGATTATCCAAGATGATGATCCAGGCACACGATGTTGATAAGATGGTAGATAAATTCTAGAATGGGGTTGAAGATGTTGAGGAAACATTGGAGGCTATTTACAGTCAATGGGACAACATTAAGGTTACAGACGAAGAAGGTGTAAGCCAAGTATTGAAAGCATTCAAAAATAGTAAGGAACAATAAGGTTCTCTGGAGTCTGGAGAATTCCATCAACCATGCATAAGCTGTATACTTTATCCTGTTGTGGGGTGCAAGCTTCCGGATCTCAGAATTCTGGATCCAATATTCTTGTATTCTTTAAAGTGACCCGTGTCCCAGTTCCCAAAATTGACTGATCACTTTCAAAGCAATTAATGGGTGTCAAAGGTTGGTGACACAAGCAAGGCATGTCGACTTGACCAGAGGGTTCTGACAGGTGGTCTTCCCAAGGTGCCACTCCAACATAACACCTGGTGCATCAGAGATAGGGAGCCACTTTTCCATTGATGAGGCATGTAGCCTTGATCCCCAAGGGATCAGATTTCTTCTTTTCTCCTATCAACTCTCTTCTTGAGGCTGATTCTTCCACTCCTCCTTTCTTGTCTCATTCTTCTAACATGTCATGCCTTATGTGTCTTGAGGTCTTTGTAGCATGGTGCAGGTAGTACCAGAAACCAGAAATTGTATTATATTGTTTAAGTGTAAAGAAAGATAGGGGAGTTCTAGGGAAAATTTGTGTAAACATAATAACTCTGACCTCTTTCCAAGGGTCAGTGAAATTAATGATTTTTCAGTTCATAGCTATAGCACTTTCAACATCTTTCATTTCAGTCATTGCAGAGCTCAATACTCTTTAGTCTTTAGAAGCTTTCAGTAGATAGATGCTCCCTTGGAGTGGTTAATGTACTCACCAGTGCTCGTTGGAAACTTGTTAAAGAAGAAGGAGTTCTGGCAATGATGTTGTTGGTGTTTCAACTTCTGGTTAACATTATTTCATGCTATATGTTTCTTATGTCCCATGCTCTGATATTTTAAAGTAGATTAACGACCTTCTTTTCCCTTAATATTGAATATGTATGAATTGATGGTTGTGCACACATTCAATATTTTAGTGTAGCATGTTAGAGCATGGTTTTATGTTTTAAATATATTTGCACGACTATAGGTAGATGGAATATTTCTAACCCTGGCCTATCTTTTGAAGTTTTGTTTGATAAACCAAGTGCTTGCAGGAAAACCCATTCACCTAAATTCCTAGAAAAGACAAGCCAAGATAACTAGATATCCCCCTGAATAAAACAATTACACTCCCAACTGAGCCCCCGCATTGTCAAGACCTGACTCTCAGGTGCTTGGAGGCCGAAAGAATCTCATTTCTCTGGATAACCTTTACAAGCAAAGTTGGTTGGTACCTCGGTATCCGATGACAACTTACATCTGTTGGCGGACCCGGTCACAAAGTCCCATCAATAGGTTCCAATTTTATCCTAAGGAGACTCACCTTGCTTCACTTAAAATGATATTCAAATATTTGAAAGGGACATTGGAGTATGGTTTAGGTATGAAAATTTTGATGATTTTACATTGCACGCTTATACTGACATTGATTAGACAGGAAGTGTTGATGCCAGAAAAATAAATAGTGGTGGAGCATTTTTACTTGGGAAAAGGTTGGTTTCATGGTTAAGTGAGAAGTAGGATTATATACCTCAATCTACTGGTAAATCAAAATATGTAGTTGCTGCTATAGATTGCACACATATTGTTTGGATGAAATAGATACTAAAAGACATTTGAATAACCTTTGAAGAGCTAGTGGTTATATACATTGTGATAATACAAGCATAATGAACATGTCAAAGAATCCTGTTATGCATTCAAAAACTAAACATATTTAAATCAAGTATCACTTTATGAGAGACAAGGTTGCAGAAAAGGAAGTCAGATTGGAGTACATCAACAGAAAGGAGAAAATAGTAGATATATTCACTAAACCTTTATCAAAAGATGCCTTTGAGTATCTCATAGGTATGCTTGGGGTGAGAAACCCTCCTTGTGAGAACTAAATGATGTAGGAATGCATCAGTCCAAAATTTATTAGGGATATGTTATTCTCTGGACTTGATGCTTGGATCTACTCCTTATGGGGAGTGATCACAGGAACACAACAAAACTTATTTGGGTGATCAAGCACCCGGTTTGTTGTAGGCATGAATAATTGAAAGAATATACACCTTGCAGAGGTGGGATGTGAAGAGAAGGAAAATATCTATGAAACCCTTTTCTATTGATGTCAAAGGGGGAGAGATATAAGTGAAACCCCCTATTGTTTTAGGGGGAGCTGTGAAGAGGATATTGAGAAGATTGTATAAAGAAAGCTACTTTTGGGTTGATGGATTTTCACATATGTTGCCACCAATGCCAAAGGGGGATATTTTTGGAATTATTTCTATTCAGGTATTAACATTCAAGTTTTTTCATTGATGTCAACATATGTTTCAGCTAGATGCATTAGAAGTTTTAGTAAGACTGGTTATCACAAGAACATGTGAGATTGACTCATGTGTACAGATAGTGTACAACATGTGAGACTATATGAGCACAAATATGTGTAGAGGGATGAGTGTACACCTTATGTCTAGGGTTTCTGGATCTTATGTTGGTACTTGCATGATTTATAACTATTTTGGTAAAGATTAGTTACAAAGCAGTGACAAATATGGTCTCTGATATTTTAGGATAAATTGGATGTGAGAATGAGTTATGATTAGCGAGATTAAGGAATGATAAAATATACATGAGATAACATTCTTTGTGATTCTTGTGTTTCCATATTCCTAATGATGTTAGCTAAGGTGTGTGGACTAGCAAAGACCTATTTGGGGCTGAATACAAAGATGCAACACACTTAATAACTAGTGAGTGTTAATTATGAATGTTGGCGCATAACTGATGATTTATATTTGTTAATTTCTTGTGTAAGGTACCATGTGTATCTTAGCATGGGTCTATGTACTTATTTGTGCATTGGGTAGACCTAATTTCTTATTGTAACTCAAGTATAAAGGAAAGTTACACCTTGAGTTGTAAATGTATGGATTAGATGTATTGGATGCTGCAAGCATGTGGATGCGAGTTCTGCTAGATGTAGAGCAGTGATTATGTTTGTAATGCACTTCATTATAACTATATAAGAGAAGAAAGATGCTATCAGACATTTCACTTTAGTAAGTATACTTTTATACTTCTCTTTGGACAATGAGTCCAGAAGGTGGGTTTAACGATCACAAGGTGGATTTAACCTTCACTTTGAGTAGTGTTCTCAGGTAGTGAGCTTATCATTTCATTCAACTCCTAACATCATTGAGAAGACTCCTAGCAAGGTCTTTTCTTTAACATGGACTTGTATTGGATGTAATAATCAGCCCCTAAAAGAGCTAGATCTCTTAACCATGGTTTTTCCCTTAACTGGGTTTCGTCGACAATAAAATACTTGTGTTATGGTGTTATTCTTGAAGTGTTCAGATTTCCATGATAAGTAACTAGTTTAAGGTTTAAAGTTTAATTATCTTGTATACAACTGATTCACCTCCCCTCTTAGTTGTATTATTCCTAACAATCACATAAGTCATGCATCAAGTCATGTTTACCCGAGACTAGGTGAAACATATGGAGAAGTGCATGATTGAATTGGAGAAGAGGGAGGTTGAGCTAAACTCTATTTTAAATAAGATGTATATGGAAAATTCTTCTTTAAAGAAAATTTTGAAAAAGTTTGAGGAAAATAAAAACAAGGCCATTTTTCTACATAGGAATGCCCCATCACAACCAGTTGATAGTGCCATAATTTTTGAGAAGTAGGACGAGGAAAAGGGTAGATATGAAAATGAAATTAAGAATTTAAAGGACGCAAATGCAAAGCTTGCACAGGAGGTTCCTTATTTATGGTCCTCAACACTTTTGAAAAGATATTGCTCCAAAGACTAGAATTGATTGGGTAAAAGCAAAATAAGTTGTCACCCTTTTACAAAGGAAGAGGTTAACATCACCAAAAATGTAAAACTTCAAGGGCATAAAAGTCACATTTCTGTTGAGAAGCTGAAGATGATGTAAATTTATGAAATGTGTAAAATAGGACAAATTTTTTGCCTATAAATTTTTTCAAAAATTTGAACAAAAATTAATATGTTTTGTGAATTTTTTATGACTATTTTTTATTTGCTAAAAGTTACTGCAAATTAGGGGGTTTAATTCCTATCAAATCATTATAAGTAAAACATTAAGTCCTCCTCCAATTTTAGAATATCTTTTAGATGATCTGTATAGCTAGTGCAAAAAAAAAGAAAGATGTTTTTTTAATCTATAGTTTGCCTTTTATAAGTATTCAAAGTCAAACTTACCTGAAATCAATAGTTTTTGTCTCTTGCCACTTTTCCCCTATCAAAACTATATCGAAAACCAAAGAAATTACATATTTATTTAAGAGGAATCTCTTCTCTAGTGTCGTATATAATTTCCAATTTTTTTTAATTGATTTACCAGTTTTTAATATTTTTCGAATTAACAACTTCTAAAAACTTAATATACCTACATGTATTTTTTAGCAAATTTATTCAACATTTTGTAATTGAAAAATATAAATGTCTAGAATCGCAGTTCCAAGATCTAGAAAAGGGTACTTTTAATATTTTGACATTTTCTATTTTGAGCAGAGAATGGAAGAACAAAAGTGCAAACTTCTAGTTTTTTTATGTTTTTGGGGGTTTGGCTGCCAACATGGCATGCCACCTAGGTAGAATCAACCCAGTCAGACTCAGCCTAGTCCTTAACACCCTCACATTGGCTCATACAAGAGTCTTCTTGGCCACGTAAGTATCATTTGAAACTGCATGACGCCTACCTAGATTGGGCCGAGTCTGTTGAGTTAGCCTTAAAGGTGACAGTCGATTGTACTTTTACATGATTATGAGAAAGTGTGATGATGTATACCTAGGATACCCTACCCTCTTGGAAATGCGGAAGACATTTCATGAAGATAAGCCCAAGATGGAGAAATTGGTCAAATAATGACGACCACATTCTATCACTTTTAATACTTTATACAAAGTCACTTAAAGGGAATTGTATTCTTTCGTGAACATCAGAGAAAATGAAAAAATGATTTCTTGAATGATTGAAGAATTAAGATACAAGAATGATGAGTAGAAAAGGATCACGAGAAAAATTTCCACTTTCCACACAATTAAACATTGGACTATTCTAGAGATAATTTATAAAGATGGCAATATGATATCGTTTGACAATTGGAAACTTAATATAAACAAATGGTGCCAAAAAAATTTTCCCATAGATTAGAGGAAATATTCATAAACTAAGCACAATTGCACATTTAATTAAAATCACATCTAACAATCAAATAAAAGCTAAAGATCTAATGCATAAAGGGGATCTAACACTAAAATTAGAATGGAAATGTTATAAGTTGGGTTCACCAAAAATAACAATAAGGTGGACCTAGATATCTAAATGCATAAAATGTAGCAAAGATATGATGTAAATATTGATGAATGCAATGCATAAAAAGTATATCTAGACACCAAATTGGAATGGAAATGTCATGTGTTAGGTTCACAAAAATGAACAATAAGAAAAGGGAAGCAATGCAAAGGGGTTGATTACTCCTCCTTTTCCAAAATGCACACTTGAAGGAAGATGTCCTAATACGCTCACGTAGGACCTAAGCATTGAATGGGACAATTATCCTTCACTAAAAATGTGTAAATTTATAATGGAAAGAGAAAAGATGCAATGTAGTAGGAACAATAGATAAATAGAGACAAAACTAGAAATTACAAACTAATAACTAACTTCTAGAAACTAAAAATGAGTTGAATCAGGGTCCAGACTGCTCTACCGACCTGGGATTTTAGTTTGAAGTAAAATATTAGGGTACAAAATATTTCAAATGTTCAGTACTTGGGAACAAAATATTTCAAACGTTCTATTCTAGGAACTTTTAGTTGAATCTTTTGGAGACTCTCTGACTGTTCCTTATCTTCCAGAAAAAGTTTTGATAGATCCGTAACCTATTCTTGCACACAGAAAAATGGGGAAAGGGTTGGGTAAAAGGGTTTATCCTTGATCAAACCATATTTTAGGAATCAAACTTGAAAATGAAAGGAAATTACATAAAAGAAAGTATTTAGAAAGGTAAATGTTTGATTCACCTTACATAAACCCTCATGGAAAGATGTAGAAATCACTCATACCCATGAAGATGTTTTAATGTTCTTAAATTCAAGGAGTTGACATTGAAATTTATAATAGAATCAAGGACTTCCTCATAAGTACATGGATCTCTATGGATGCTACTTCTAGATCATCAATGCAGATATGCTTGATAATCACTTGCAATGAAGGATAGATGGATACAAATGGAAGGAAGAATCTTCTTTCTCAAGATTGAGAACTCCTCTACTTTGACATCATGGGAGATAATCTTGTTTCAATGAAGAATAATTCCTTATAATTGACTTAAATGATTGAGAAGAAACTAGATCTTGGATGCTTGCCTTCAAATCTTGAAGCCAATTGCTTGAATGTTTGATTTCTCTTGATCTCTTTAGTGTGGTATGAAAACTTGATTGCACTTGATAATGGATCTTGATTATGGTTTTAAAAATGAGGAGAGATATGGTTCTTATATAAATAATGCTACATTTTGGGATTAAAAGATAAGCCAGGCTGACCATGAGATTTGATTTCCCTCTAAATTCCAACATAGGGCTCCAGGCTAAATTTTAACCAAAAAAAGTAAGAAAATAATGTGTCAAACATTATGTTCCTAGGTACATAACATTTGAAATGATATGCAGGTACAGTTTTGGGTTTAAATTAGGACCGATTATTGGGATATTGAAATATATGTAGGAAAAGAAGAATTAGGTTGTTAGGATCAGGCATAACAAACATCAGATCTCAAAATCACCAAAATAGGGCCTAAAGAAACCAAAATAGGGCCTAATAGAGCATACAATTATGGGTTCTAAATTTTTAGGATGGTATAAAATAAAAAGAAAAAACTACTATAAAGTAACCTAAAAATAACCCTATGGTCACCCTCAACCTTCCCCCGTAATATACATTTCCTATGGTGAGTGTGTTGGGGATGAAATAAGCAATTCCTCTAGAGAAAAATGTTTAGTGAGGCTAGCTAAGCTAAGGATTACAACAAAAAATATTGTTGATATTGACAAAAGGCCTAATGAGGAAGAAGTTGAAAAACATACTAAGGACTCTACATTTAATGAAGAAGATACAAAATCGAGTGAGGAAACCTTTGAGGAGTCTTGGAGTTTGATTCTTTAAGATTCATTCTTGCATTCTCTACCTAGGGAGACCCATATTGGATTTGACAAACGTCAAATCTTCCCAAGAAACCTGCATGCAAACACTGCTACAAGAAAGAAGAAGACAGAAGATAGAAGTAATTCAGAAAGCTATGGCGGCCAAAATGAGAGAGACTGCAAACCCATTGTGAAAGAAATTATCTTCTATTAACACAATGATGAAAAAAATACAATCTCAGTAAAGAATACAAAGAAGACAA
>MU223889.1:1198317-1225825 GCA_018584345.1 Thuja plicata
TTCAGATTCATTGTCAAAATGAACCAGTAAAATATAATTTTATTGAGCACACTGTTCATTGCATGCAAGAACAATTGCTAATGATTAAAACAGGTTCACAAAAGACATTTAGGTTCACAACCTACTTTTTCTATCTTCTTTTAGCAAAGCATCGTGCAATATTTCAGACAAACAAGCTTCAAAGTCAGGTCCAAAATGCACTATATGAATGGACACCTCAGATAAGGATAAGTGATAACAAAAGGAACTATAAAAATTTTGTAGACTTCTTTTTTGCACCTATGTATCATAAGATTACAGGCACTCTGTTTCCTAGATTGCCTGTGTCTTGTAGAGATTGCATTCAACTCAGAAGTCAAATACAATTGGTTGACTGGTACTTCATGGAAGACTACACTGTGTTAAGGTTTTATGGCTCAGTGGTAGAACCCTACAAACTTCCAATACATGTGACAAAGAGGGTTTTTGCATTGGAATATGTTCAACAGATGGAGAGCATAGATGCACTCTTTAATGGTCAACAAAAGAAAATGATATTTCCTTCCTTGCCTTTCAAATTGGGAGGGTTCACATTTGAGAGAAGAGGATTCAAAGTGGCAGAGGATTTTTTTTCAATTTTTCGCTTTTCTATTGACAGTCACTGACAGTATGATCCACTAAACATAATTGGATCAAAGCTTAGAGAGAATCGGAGCTCCGCAAGCAAATGTCAACATGAAAGTATGCCATTGATAGAAAAATTTAAAAACATGGAATCCTGGGATGAGATCAAAAAAGAGATGGAGAAATATGCCACTGAAAATAATATTTCAATACAGGAATTGTCATCACAAATTATTGCATTGCAAAAGCATAAAGTAAAAGAGCAGCAAAAGACATCCTACAATTTCTACCAACAAGCTGCTAAACCATCTACAAAAACTATTTCAAATAAAATAATGCTTCAATGTCAAGATGATAATTGGACTACAACCAAAATTAAATATTTTTGGGAAATGAGGAAGAATCTTGGCGAGCCGAAAACCTTTGCAGATCTTTATGATCTAGATGAGGATGGAACATTTAGTGATTTGTGGAATGCGGAGCATCCTCATCAAGCAGGTCATAGTGATTATAGTGATTGTGATGATCAAGATACTGGTTTTGATGGGCAGGATACTGTGACAATTTCTATTGGATTCAGTGCGTCCACAAAAGAAAAATATGGCAAAGGGGCAGAGATGGTAAAAAAAATGGGTTTTCCGGGTAGGGGTGGTCTGGGTCCCACAGGAGAAGAGAATTGGTATCCATTTCCACACCCACTCCACCAAAACGTGGTAGTGGACCAGTAATTGGAAGTTCATTAGAAAAAGGTACGACTCGGTGTCATACCCTTGAACCTTCATTTGTTCCAGCTTCATATCTAGTTCCACCTTTGCCAAGCACTCAGATTAAATCTGAATCAAGTGCCACTACCAGTGGTGGGAATGGCATGGGTAGTAATAGTGGTCCAAAAAGGACATTACAATTGGACACAAAATTAGTGGATCCTAGATATCAAGGCAGTGTAAAGAAGCAAAAGGTTATGACAACAATGCCAATGGTGTCTGTGACTGTGAGTCCAACAATTGTCACTCCTTCAGGACAAAACCCTTCGAACAGTCCAAATACTCCACTTGTAATGGGTCAGGATGTTACTGCTACTAATCCTCATGGTGCAATTATTAGAACCATAGGTAGAAGCTCGTACATAGCTACAAGTTCTATTTCACCATTCAAACATTCAATTGTGTCAGAAAACCCTGATTTTTGTTACAATGATTTTGTAACGAACTTTGAACAAATAAAAAATAGGAATAGACAAAATATTAAGACATTGAAGAGGGATGCAGTTTCTGCAGCTCATGATGTAGAACCTCCATCAAATAGGTTATTTCCCACATATGACCCAAATAATGAAATGATGGAGTTCATGGTTGTTATGCCCCCAGCTAGAGATAACAATCCACCACAGAGTCAAATAGATCTGTCTAAATTTAAATTTAGCACCCTCCAAATGGATTTATCAAAAATTAAAAATGTGGATAAGATAAATGTGTCGAAATTGACCAACCAAGTTGTCTACAGTTCAGTGATGAAGTTGGAGAGAGAAAATAGAAAGCTTCAGGGTAGAATAGAAAAGTTACAGGCAAACCTGGAAAATGAAAAGGCAAAGAAGAAAGTAGCAGATAACAGGTGCAAAGAATTAGAGAAAAGGATAAAAAATTCATCCTCAAAAGAAGAAATTGTTCAGCAAGAACATATGGAGGCAAAACTGAAATTTTTGAGGGAAAAATTGGAAGAGAGCAATAAAAAACTAGAGGATGAAAAAAAATCTTCAGCAAATTTATACAAAAGATTGGAGAGAATGGCACAAGTAAACAATAATTTAAATAAAGAATTAGAGGATGAGAGGGTAAAAGAAAAATAATGGGAAGAGAAAGAAAACCAGTGGGAAGAGGAAGTAGAGAAAATAAAAAAATAGAGTGAACACCAGTTGTCAGAATTGAGAGAAGAACTAAAGAAGGAAAAAAAGACAATGAAAACTTACGAAAATAGCTTGAATGACCAAACGAAAAATACAGTCAAGCAAATAAAAAGAGACCTTTGGGGGAAAATAAAGGTGACTGGTGATAGTTTGCATGATTGGTTTCAATTGAATGAAAGTCTTAGAGATGTTTTTGAGAAGCTGAAAGAGCACATTGACAAAAACAAAATTTTTTGTCAGAGAGAGAAAACTGCAAAATAAATTTTGAAAAAAATCAACACAACCAATGACAGGCATTTGGAAAGCAAGGGAATTAATGTTG
This sequence comes from Thuja plicata, assembly GCA_018584345.1. Classification (NCBI taxonomy): domain Eukaryota; kingdom Viridiplantae; phylum Streptophyta; class Pinopsida; order Cupressales; family Cupressaceae; genus Thuja; species Thuja plicata. Next base: position 1,201,146 of record MU223889.1, read on the forward strand.
CATCAATAAATGCAACCTCTGTCTTACAAAACTATCAGAAACTAAAGGAAGTAGAGGAAACTCTTGCCTTATTTGAGATGAAGCTTGCCAAGATGAATCAAACAACAACCAAAATGATAGGTCATGAATTGTCGAGTCCTGGTCCTAGTAACTCATTAAAATTTTTTTTTGGAGGAGAAGCTTACAAAAAAAGGTTGGAGGAGACAATGAGCATTGATTTAGGCAAGCTTCCTTAGGACACAACTCATGAAGGCATTGCAAACTGCATCAAACCATTGACAAATTTGATTGCAGTATTGGAAGGGTCATTGCTTTCAAGTCAGTCTAACAAGTATGAATGACTAACGAGGTTGAAGGTCATCTACTATAACTTGACAAATATTAATCTTCCAAGTGATGCAGATTGGAGCTTATTAAACAAACTGGCAGAATCATCTTGATGTAATAAAAAAATAGAATGTGAAAGTAACAATTTAAAAATAATACTAGTTAAAAGTAACAATTTTGAACTTTGTTTTTTTAACAGGATCAATGTAGCAGAGACTTCACATTAGGAAAATCAACCTGAAGCTATTGTTGCTCCCTTGTTTCTATAAAAAGGGAATTCAGGGTCATTTGCTCAATGCTAAGGGTAATGAAATTGATATTGGGTATTGACCCTTGAGTCATAATTCATTTTCAATTCACTTTTGCAAACAGAATCACACATAGTTGTGTTCTACTTCTTACTACTATTAAAAAAAGAATTTTTACATTGTGTCATATTTGTAAATAAATTAAGGAGAATCTCTATTTCTAAGAATTATATCATATGAATTGCCAAGTTTTCAAAAAAAAAAATCTTTAAGAATTGTACCATATGAGCTGAATAATGCAAAAGAAAACCATTATTAATTGTAGAAATCATGATATTATCAACCACATTCATGTTTTTTAATTTTGAAATTAGAATATGATATTATGCATGATTGATGAATGATGATGAGATATAGAAATTGAGAGTGTCACAGTAGACTACAGCAAAAAGTTTAATAAATACCTAGGACCCACTACTTCTACAAAGGTTCAAGTTGCCACATCATCTCATTATCGGGATCCTCAGATTCATCGCCATCAAATTCATAGCCTCCTTGGTTCTTTGATATGTTTTTTGCACTCTGCATACCTCTGCTTAAATCAAGTTCAACGCTAGCATTACCAGTACCAGTACATGAGTCAGTGACAGTCACATCATTGTCTCTGGCACTGCCACTTTGGTTTGAAATGTTGCCCAGCCCTCTTCTCTAACATTTATTCTTCCACACTTTCAGTGCCTTGTCGTAAGGAAAAGTATGAACTTCATACCTAGATGTCTACAGCCTCAAGCAATTTTCCAAATTCTTGTCTAGTTTATTTCTTAGCTTTGACTTTAGGAACCCCAAAGCACTGAAAACTCTCTCATCCTCCACTGACCCCAATATCATGGTCAGACATAAATCAACAAGCTTGAAAAATTCTGATATTGAATCAATCAACATTTCGCTCTCAGCTAGATATTTCCAGAGTCTTGTTGTTGATCCATCTTCATGGGGGTTCTCCATAATATTATATTGTTCCGTCATTGTCTGTGAAAAATGGCTTGATTGTTCTCTCAAATGAGATTCATCTAAAATTCCATTTAGAGTTACTCCATTTAACTCTATGGTTTTGCAAAAATGATCTATCAAAGTTAGTAGCTTATTTCAATAATCCTTTGAATTGTTCATACTCTAATATCGAGGAAACACAATAGACATGGATTCAAGTAGTTTGACTATAGGGAATCTTACTCTAATCTCTGAGGAAAGATAATAGGCAATGCGCTTCATAGAAGCAGTTACAGACTCAACGATCTTGGTCAAGTCTTCCCTTTTAACACTTGATACTCGCTTGCTGCTCTTGCTTCCTAGTTCCTCAGACTCAAACCTGGCATAGTAGTACATTGGTATCTCAACTCCGCATACTTCTCCACATAACTCCCCATTTACACCAATCTTTAAAAAGTTTCCAGGATTGTCCAAATCTATGATTTTAAGCTAGCTAGCAAATTTTACATCATCACATGATCGATAGAGATTATCTAGCATCATGCATGTCAATTTATGAAGTGCAACATATTCTAAAATATACATTTCTCTTTGCTGGGCCTTTTTCATTACATTTCTCATTTCCTCCAACAGGGGAAGAATACCTGCTAACATTAAGAGTGTCTCTCCATTAGATAACATTCGTAGCATCTCAAGTAATTTGGGTAGCCCTGCTTCTTCACAACTTGAGTTCATTAGACCAAGCAATGATTGATATCCTGAAAACACTCGATGCGCTGGTCCATCCAAAGAGATCCATCTAGTATCATTATCCTTTAGAAGCTTGTTCCTGTCGGTTAGTCCTTCGGCAAAGTGTTGAAATTCCATCAATCATTTCAGACTTCGACAAAAGTATTGGTAGAGCTCTTTGATTAAAACTTCAATATTTTGTACTTGAACATTCTTGCTAACAACTCTAAAAGCTAGATTCATTCTATGGGCCATGTAGTGAATGGGAGTAACATAGGGCACAAAAGAAGAATGTATCTTTGTGCAAAGACCACCCCTGTGGCCTTGCATTACTGAAGCTCCATCCGCTCCAACACACCAACTTATTGGCAATCGTCATGTCATTTATGCCTCCATATTCAATTAGAGATCTCTTTACTAGTTCAAATAGATTTTCAGCTGTCGCATTATCCTTCATTTTAGCAACAGTTAGTAGATGAGGTTGGCAGACACAATTGTGTATAGTATAAACATGCATGCATACCCACGAAGTATTATCTACTGCTTTAACCTCATCTAAAGACAATGCAATAAAATTTGACTCTTTAATTTTTTCCTTTAGATCCTCTTTTTCAACATCGACAAGACAACTTGCCCATTCCCATCCACTATTTACTGACCAATGACTGTTAGGATAGTTAGGAACTTTCAGAAAGTGTAATAAAGCACTCAATGGTGGATAGTCTATCATAGGATGCCCTTTGCTCAAAATATTAAAAACAACACTTAACTGAACAAGTTTTCCTTTTAGTTCTACTTCCAATGCTTTTCCAAAACAAGCTTCAATAGAGCCTTTAACTTGAGCAGGCTTCGTCTGTATATTCAACTGAAATTCATATAATTCTGCATTCCTAACATGCAAAGATTCATCCTTTTTTTTCCATCTTATCACTAATTTTTCAACTCCATCTATGGTTTTCTTTTTGTAAACTTTACCAATATGCTTCTCTATAGTATCAATTTTTAACTGCAACCTCTTTTCCTTCTTATTTACCTTTGTGCAAATCTTACATCTGCATTCTACTAGAGATTGACATTCAATTGGATTGTCCATTGGTTCAATGAATGGATACTTTGACACCCACTCTATTTGAAAATTCCTCGACAACTCCCACTTCTGATCATTTTTTGAATTGTTTTTCCTTTTCTTTTTCCCTGCACCATCGTCATCTCTGACATTCTCAGTCTCATCCAAGTCGATTATATCATTATGGCTACTCTGGGTATTTAGCTAAAAACCCTCTTCAAGTTCATTGTGATCTGAGATATCAGGTTCACCTACCTCTTCAATATGTCGTGTAGTTTCAGGTTGTGAGTCTTCAAAATCTACTTGTGATGAAGCAGCTTCCCAATTTTGGACAGAAACATTTCCAACACCATGACCAAAGTATGATGATAAGGTTCTGCATTTTGTTGGCCTCTCTTGGCTTTCTCCAGTTGCAGGAGCCTTACCCTTATTCTTATTACCCTTATTTTTGTTCGACATTTCCATTCTCCAACGACTTCCACTATAAAAAATAAATGTTAAATTGTTGAAGAAGTGACAATAGACTATAATATATATAAATATGATTCTTGATATATTGGCCCTAAAATCATGTTTGAGGTCTCCCTGTCACCAGTGTTCCCTAACTAGTTACTAGTTACCACTAAATAGTAATGAACTCAGAACACTGGTTACCAGTTACCATTAAATAGTAATGAACTCAAAATTACATAGTCGTAGAATAAGTATCACTTGCCTTTGCCTCAAATTAAATTGCAGTCGCTACTCGCCAATGCAGTATGCAGTTGCACTCAATAGTCTGAAACTTTGCTATCGATCAAATGTTTTTATACTATCCTTATTTGGAGAATTCGATAAGAGGTATTAGGTCAAGGTATACAAATTTTCCGAAGCCCACGTAATTTTAACACGTCTTACGTTGTTTGCGAGGCGATTATGGGTCGTCCAATACGAAGGAATGATTAATAAAGTTGGTGAATTTGCGTCGGGTTGAGACACGCATCCGCAAAATACAAGGAAAATTTGGGGTGGCCTATAAATATAAATGTATAAAACTATTGGCGAATATAGGACGTCCTTTTGGGTCACATATAAATGATAGGCAAATTTTCAAAATTTAGAGGAACCAAAAATTAGATTCCATTGGCGATGATGTGTAAGAAAAGTAGAAAATTAAATAAAGCGATGGGCGATGAGCCCGGGCATTGGTCCCAATATTAATAATTGTTGGGCGATAGAGTCAACCTAATATATGAAAAAAAATTGCCAATTCCCCACTCGCCGACATGCGACATTCGCCAATTGGCAAATAATCGCCACTAAAGTTTTCGCTGATACACTCTTCTTATGGATATCTACTCAACAATGTTTAAAAGATTTCCTCAACCTCTAAATACTTACGTATGGTATACTGTTTTTATGTTTTCTTCATAACAAATATTCAATCTGAATAAATGTGATATGCTATTTCATACTTTGTGAATACCTCATCATATTATAATAATATAGATTACACTATTAATGATGATTATGTGCTAATTTTTTTCCTTTTATCGAGGCTATACACAAATTTAGTGTAAGAAGCATATCTAAGTATATGATGATAATAAATTATTTATAATAAAATAGTATATATAAAGAGGATATAAGTTTGATTATTCTTTTAAATACCAATAATATTTTCTAACGGAAATAATTATATTATGTAGATTTTATCTTATATCTTTTTTAAACAAATTACAATATTATGAGAAAGCACACATCTAAGTCAATGGTTGATCTCTGGCTAAATTGGCTTGAGCATGAGGTCTAGTTTGTGAAAATCACTTAGCTATTGAACTTGGTCTATTCACACTTCTACACGATTTGAACCTTGATGAATGAAAAAATAAAATAAAAATAATCTCCCATCATGTTCACTATTTTTTTTGTCAATGTATTAACTACAATCTATCAATATGAATACTAAATTCTAACTTTCTACTTAACTTAATTTTATAATCATTAAAATGAATCATATTTTATGGGAAAATGTGACTAGAACAATTCTTAGCTTCCTTTTGCCCCAGTCACTCCCATCATATTTTTCCCTCACCTGGTGGAAAGATTTTAACCGTTGCCTTCTTATTATTTTTCTTCCTTGTTCAGATGATGTCTTGAGGTTCTCCAAGGATTTGATACATCGATCTCCTACTATCTCAGTGAGTCTAGTTGCTTCTACTATTGTTTTTTCTATGCTCTCTATTAGGCACTCAAGTCTTTGTTTGATTCCTTCAGTGGTTCCTAATACATTATGACCATATTGCATTCTCTCCTTCAATTCATGGTCCTTGCTCAGGGGGCTCGACTGTTTGTTTAGATAGGGCCTCCTCCCTTGTCCGAAAAAGGTACTACAAGTGTTAATAAAGCTTCATGGACTATTGTTCGATATGAGGAAAATAAGGTCATTCCCTCACTATTAATATTTAATAGTGTCCCATTGGAACCTAAATTGGGTCCCAACTCTATTTTTTAATAATTATTAAACCTATTTGTTTGTCTTGTTTTGTTGTCTCATATTTTTGAAATTTTGCTATCCTTAGATTTTTTTTTTTTAATTCAGTCTTCAAATTTATTGATTCCCCCTTGATAAATATTCTAAACCCTTCAAAAATTCATTTACCTTAATAACAAAGCAATTGTTTGAATAGCCTAGTAATAAATCTTTGAACTCTGCAACATGATTTAAAAACCAAAAAAAAACGAGCAAGCATTGGTTACTGAGATGAATCTCGATTATAACTTTTTTATTTGTCCACTTCAATATGAAAACGTTTTAAAGAATGATTTATACCTCGTAACTTCTGAATACCATTTTCTTCACGGGAAATGACGGTGTTCCCAAAATGGGAGGGCGCAAAAGACGGAGGAGGCATTCTAGGTTTCATCAAACCCCCTTAATGCATTCAACAAGAATGTGATCTTCTTCTGGGCCTGTTGTTCAAATTGTTTTTCAACATTATACAAGAATATGATGGGTAAGGCCGGTTTTCATGATTCTTACTAGAGATTGTTTTAGCGCTCACCAACGAGTGAAACGGAGCATTACGTTAGCTTGTGAAGGGCGTCTGTGAATGAAGATGGCCATCTCCAAATGCGTATATTTGCTACTTCATATAAAAGCAGCTAGGACTCTTTGATCCCTCGCGTCACCATGCGGGCAATAACAAAGTGGTTGTGGGTGTGTTCGGTGTTCCTCCTCGCAATTGGGACCTTTGTATTTCTCTCATGCTTTTGTCATACAAGATTAGCATTGGTGGCAATGGCTCTTGCTTGGGTGCTCATCGTTGCCTTCGCAATGTGGTTTACGTTTACTTGTATTATGTTTACTTGTGGTTGGCTTTGCCCACCACCAGAGCGACCGCCTCCAGATGTTGAATCCACCGTCTTCTATCGCCAACCGCAACAGCAGCCTCTATCGTCTTCTTCCAACGCTGATAGGGTTGATAAGATTGCAGTGGAAATCGGTGTTTTCAGTTACAGATGTGATGAAGAAGGGAAGGAATGCGTTATCTGCCTCTGTGAATACAAAGAGGGTGAGGCAGTGGTGGCACTAAAACCTTGTCATCACAATTTTCACCCGGACTGCATTCGAAGGTGGGTGGAGTACAAGCTCCGGTGTCCCATCTGCAATGCTTGTCCACTTCATAAATTTGGATCCCATGCTCAAAATGATGCTGCGATTCAAATTCCACTTCCGCCCCAAGTGACTGATTGAAACTATATTTTGTTTCTCCTCTGTTTTCAATTGAGAGAATGTGTCTTCAAGCAAGAACCCAAAGTGACTCAGATAGTCGTCTGTTTTAAAATGAAAGAGAAGAAATACATGCACTTTTCTTGACTCTTGAGCTTGTCAAGCCAACAAGAGACAAGAGGTAAATGGATAAGGGAGAGGGGTTAATAGTCGTGTGGGTAAATTTTAGGACCATGTAGCAGTTGTAAGGAATATAGTAAGACATATTTTTTGAAATGTGGATCGACTCCTTATCTATTTATTATTAAGGTTTGCAGGTGTGATTCACCATGTAATTTGACTTTTTGAAAAATACACCAAAAGTTAACCATGGTATCTCTAATAGTTAAAATTTATATCAATTTCTATTTTGATTAGATAAATTGGGAAAGGGCCTGAACCCTTACAAGATGGCCTTGTAGGCAGACAAGAGGGAGGAGCTCATAAGATGTTAAACCACCAAGACAAAAAGGGGGAACCCTTATTGAAAGAGAGGCTTTTGACCGGAGCAACACAAAGACAAGAACAAGGGTCCTGACCCAACAAGGGATCACCTAATCATAACATAGGGGTTCAGGAAGGAACCTTGTACCATCTTCTTGAAAAATCTCCTTGTATTGGAGCATATGCAGCCAAGGGAATAGTCAACTAACAATGGAATTTGAAAGGGTTCCTGCAACCTTTTACCTATATGACTACCTTGAATAGAGACTCTCTTAGAGATGGAAGGAAGCTAAAAATATATATATGGAGGCATCTAGAAACCTTGTGAATGAAAATGATCTAGTCATTCCAGAAATATATTAAACAAAATAACTAGAGAATGAACTAACGCAAGAAATCCCAAAGTATTTTGAAAGACATCCCTAAACCTTTTACTAGTATTCCCTGCAAACATAAGCTCATTGAAAACATCAATAGGTCCATTGTCAACAGTATCAATAAACTCAACAACCTAAACAAACACAAAATATAGGACCACCTCAATAGGCCTAGTGTTAGCAAAGTAGTTGGCAAGGTCTATCGAAAGAAGAGGGTAGACAAGGGAAAATGCAGAGGCCCAAGGAGAAATTAGCACCACCCAAAAGAAGATAGAGATCACCGTATTAGAAAGCATAAATGAAGCAGCACCCTCTGTGATAACACCGACGAAGGATAACCAGACTTCAACATACAACCAAAGCTGACCAACTGCAAAAAATCCATCTCCAATAATGATGTTGACATCCATAGAATCTCGAGCAGCCATACAGATCCACAAAATTTGACCTTTAAAAAAGAGAGGTACAACAAATGAAAGAAGAAAAATTGAAAGACTCACACAGAACATTTTAACCAAAACACTTCCCACAACAAAGTTTGCTTCCCCCACATCAATTCATTCAACTCCAGTAGCTCAGGTTTCTAAAATAAAGGACTTAACAGCCAAAGAAGAGCTAGAAACAACAACCTAGAAAGGGCTCAATCATACAAAAATAAAAATAGTCAAAGCATGCATGAGACCAAACAAGACCAAGAGGTTTTTAAATACATCCTTTGATCTTTTATAAATGAAACCACTATAAACAAATATGCTTGTAGAAAGGGAAGAGGGAAAAATGAACCTAGACCCATTTTAGAAGAAACTATTGCAAACATGGCATCCGAGACCCTCTCGATAGGTCGACTGTCAGCAAAATAATCTCCCTCAAACCTTAATAAATAAATACCATCCACTTAAATCTTGTATGCAAAGAACCTCCAAGTATAATCAAAAGAAGAAAGTAGCATGAAGGAAACAGGTGCAAGAGCTAAGGATAATAGAGAATTGTCGAAAGCTAGAGCACAACCCACAAAAAATAAATGGATCAGATCTTCAATCTATGAATAGTGAAGACCCATCGAAAGTGAACCCCAAAAGAGGGCCATCAAACACTATAGCAGCAAGCCAAATGCAAGAATGTGGTTAGCTAGATTCATAGACAACAACAACCTTGGAGAGGGAAACTAGAGAAATTTTCTAAACCGAGAAGTCAAGGCCAAGAGTGTACCCTCTAAAGCTCAAGACCATAAAATGTGTGCTTTTCCCAAGATAGGGAAAAAACCTACTACAAGAAAAAAGAAAAGAAGTTTGAAGATCTAAATCCACGCTCGTACTGAGGAACACCACCCAAAGGGTACCTATAAATAGAAAAAATAAAACCCCCCAAAACAAAAGGGGTTACACAAGAGTTATCTCCCAACCAGAGGAGACCAAAAAATCTACACTCTCCACACCTAGTGAAGCAGAGAGAAAGGCATGAGCAACCCTACCCCAAGGAAGAGCCATAACAAGCTCGTCATCATCTGGGTCATTTTCTTCATCTATAACTTCTATGTTCGTTGAATGCTAATGCTTCCTCTACTGATTCCACTCTCCATCCTATTAAATAAGACATAAATCAAGAGTCAATTATTCAAAATTATATCATTCATTTTTTATAGTATATCATACTTTTATGTAAAATATAACTCATATGCAACCTAAATGAACCAAATTCCTATTAGTCACCATAGATCTTTGTTATCTCTTACTTTTATGTCCAACACAAATGGATAAATAATTTAACATTATAAATAGTTTGTTGTTATAAAAGAAACACACTATTATTTAAAATACAAATGATCTCCAATACAAATGGACCGATAGTTGAAGGCTATTAAAATATTTTGACAACTACTCATTCAATGGAAAAATAAAAGGTATTTATTGTGCTCAACTTTTATATTCGTGATTAGATAAATAGTCAATATGAAATACTCCAATGCATGTATATTGCTATCCCAATATTAGTACACATACAAATAATATTTTTTCACTATAACAATAATACTTTCAAATAAGCAAATTAATTTTTAAATGACACACTTGTAATGGATAGTTATGATATTTTATTTGAAACAAAAAAAATATTTATTTAACTTGTTAATGAATATATATTTTTATTGGATAAAAGACACGGGACTTGAACTGCATTATATTAAAAATAATTATTGAATATATTTATGTTTTTTAAATATAACAAATTTATAGGTTCTCGTGTGTTCAAATATGGGTTCCTTTTAACAACCAATTAGTTACTTTTGTTTATTTACATATGAGACTACTTATATCCATTATATAGTATAAATATTTAGAAAGACTATATATTATAAGTACAAGTTTTATAATAACAATTGAACCCTATACAGCTACTATCCCTCTCATCTATTTTTTATTTTTTTTTATAAAATTATACATATTATTTATTATTAGTTAAAAATATAATGACATATTATTCATTAAAACAAGTATACAGTTGAAAGACATTAAAGATTGGCAACCTTAGGTGTTGGGACACATAGTAAAGATTCCAATTATTAGAATAAGGATATAGATGCTCAGTGTGTTTCATATATGTGTTAGTTTTTTTTTTCTACTTTTGTGGGTGAGCTCTTTTATTTTATGGTTTTTTCTTTCAATTTTTTTTTCTCATTTTAGTTGTCCATATTAACAATAAGTAATAATAAATTAATAGCTTTTATACACATCCTTTTGTTTATTTTGTTTAATATATTAGTATATTTTATTGGTTATGTTTCTATGTATTTTCTCCAAGTTTGGATGAGCTCATCTTGGTATGTTGGGTACACAAACAATTTAATAATTTCATAATATTTTGTACATAGGTTTTATTTATTGTTTTTTTTTCTTTAGGATTTTTCTACATTTATTTATGTATTTTGACTACAAGAATTTATTTATTTTATTTGTACATGTTTATCTTAGAATAGGGTTAAAACCTAGATTTAATAGATCATTGAATATTTTATATAAAAATAATAATGAAATATTTTAATTGAAATACTTTTTAATTTATAATTTTTGTATGTAAACAAATGAGAAACAAATAAATGCATTTAATGTTAGATTCAAGTAAATTTGTGGCTAATTTGAAAATAAAAATAAGTGTACTCAACTACAAAATAAAAAAAAATTAAGAGCTCAAAAGTTTATATGCCCAAGTAAATTATTCTCCAAATTATTGAATGATACATGTCTTTTATTGAGAGTCTTTCTTTAGTGATCCTTCTTACTTTTTTACCTTTTTTTAATCATGCTCAAGGGTATGCATGACATTCAATCAAATATTATGAATAAAATATATCTAGTATGAATCTTACCACCATTCAAAATCTCTAACACTAAAGGTTTCTTAACATTTGCTATTAAACTAATTGGAGGAACATTTTCCCAAGATTAAAAAAGAAAATTTCAATAAAGGTAAACACTTGTAAAATCAAAACCCTCTGATAAGTCTCACCTTCCTTCTCCTTGGGTAATGAAGTACTCAATCACCCTTTGGTCTAAAATTTTCATTAAAATCCTAATAGTTTTTTATGTATTTTGAGTTGGAGGGAAACAATATTTCCCCACCCATTTTTGGGAGGAGTGAATTGTATTGATGCTTAGCACCTTGCTAGGTCAAGTTGATTTAGAAGACAATTATTTGCTACATTTTCCAAGAGAAAAGTTTACCTTTTTTTAGAAACTAAGGGGAAAATTAGGCCATAATAAAAAGTAATGAACACATTTGAAGTGACTCTAAAAATAGTCTAAATTTTCTCTCTTTACCTTCTTTTTTTTAATAAATTATACTCTATAAAAACCTTGTCCAAATCCATTTTAACATGACCTTGAACTAAGGTGGAATGGAAAAAAACAAAAGTGAGGGTTTTAAAAATACCTTGAAGAATTTATAATTGTTCTCATTCTGGTGTCATGGCCATGAAGATGTGAGTATGGAAGCTACACCCATACAAGAGTAGTTCATTAAAAATATATATTCATAGGTCAAAAGAAGAAAAACATTTCTTCAAACTCAAGATATGGTCATACTAGAACACATCATTAAATATTAGAAGCTTTTCTTCGTCTTCTAGTGCATTGCATAGGATAATGAGTGTTTGTGTATTTCATTATTCACTATTTACACTTTACTTAAGCCTAATTAGGACAATTCATCACCTAGTATAGTATGTGATTGAGACACCTAGGAGTTTGCAACTTAATTTTGATGCAGTCAAGGATGAAGGATCCAACAAAGGATTGCCAAAACTTGTAGCCAATAACCATAACAATGGAAAGAACTAGATACGCAGAAATATAATCAACATTCATCTTTCTATTATCATAGATAATCAATTACATCCAACATGTCGGGCTGTAAAGCTTTCCCAGTTATGACCAAATACAAAGACAGAACTCAAGATCTACTATATATCTTCTGCAAGCCATACCACTCATGATCCAAATTCTCAGATCCAACAGTTCGATCTACTTCCCTAATCTAATTTCCTAAGCTAAGAACAAAATAAAGACTTAAATACAAAAGGAAACCAACAGGTCAGCCTACCATAATAAATATTGGAGAAACCCCCCGACCCAAATTTAGGTCCATACACTCCCCAATGAGATACCCCATATTAATTACGCCATGGAAATTAAATGTAAAAGTTGGCCATATCAGGATAAACAACTCGAAAGAAGCAAACTGAGCAACAAAAAAAACTCGGGAATAGAGATCACTGAGCAACATGAAAATGACTCAGGCCAAGCATACTTGGGCAACACAAAACCAACTCAGAACAAGCATACTTGAGCAACATAAAACAACTCTAAACAAGTATACCAGAGCAACAGGGTAACATAGTACTTTACGGAGAAGCCTCCAAACAAGCTAAAGAGCAAAAGAAAACATATATTTGTTTGATATAGGATTGCCAAGGATCCTAGGATGCTCTTGCATCAAACACCCTAGGTAAAGAAGATGTTCCCATAAAGGAAATCATGAACATCTTAAGGGAATCAGAATAGGTATTCCATACTTGTTCTTAACCCATATCTCCTCTTGCCCTTCCTTCCATGTTGTCTTGACTCTGTCCATTGTCCCATTCAACAAATTCATCAGTCTGGAATTTTTCTCATATCTTCTTCCTGCAACTGATAGTAGTTGACACTGATCATCCTTGGTACTTTTGATACTATCAGTGTTTTGATGAACTACATTCTCATCTGGATGACTAATCAACTCGACATCATCTGCATCTCTTTGTGTCACTAGTGTCAACATGTGCTGCACTATCTCAGCCAAAAATGTCATCTATTTTTTAATCTCTGTAAGTTCCTCAGAGGTTTGATTCTCTTCTCCCTTTAATTTCTCCTTCCTTTCACCCATAGGTTCATCACTTCTCTTTTCCACATGTTTGTCACTGTCATTCGAACAACATCTGATAACTCCACATCTCTTAGTCATTGCTTCCTGCAAAGGTAGTAGTTTATGCTTGGATCCATCCTACCTCACCACATAGGTATTTGCACGACCATTAAACATAACATGCATGTCACATTACCAATGTCTACCGAGCAACATATGACAAGAATCCATAGGAAACACATCACATAATATCTCATCATAATAAGATCCAAACTTAAAATTAACTAGGCATTGCTCCTCAACCCTAACCTTAGACACATCTTGTTTCTAACTAATATGATAAGGATTAGGATGTTTTCTTCTTCCCAAATTTAACATACTAACCATCTCTTCTGACACAAAGTTCTCAGAATTACCACCATGAATTATGACATTATATACCTTATCCTTGCACTTACATCTGGTTCTGAACAAATTTCTTATCTATACTAGCTCATTAATACATGCAACCAGCCTTCCAGTGACCATAACTTCACCTTCTTCTGTAACTTTTACTGAGCTTTCCTCGGTCGTCAGGGTGAAATTCTTTTGAGGACATGAACAGGCCCTATGTCCCTTCTCACCACACTAAAAAACAAGTACCGCTGAAATCACTTCTTCCTCCTCTTCCATACCCATGATTGTAATCCTTAGTGGTTTGACTACTGTTATATCCTACCCCGGTCTGCTTAGGATTATCCACCACCTTACTCTCAGCAGTTGTGTCATCAGTCTTGCCACCTCGATTTCTGTTATTCTATTTTCTCTCAAACTTCTTGTTCAGCTTCTCCTCAATCTTCAATGCCATCTGATATGAATCCCCTATGGTTGTCATCCAAATAGTAAGTAACTCTTCCTGAATACTAGGTCTCAAGCCATAGATATATCTAGCAACTTTCTCCTTGTCATCTTCTGAATGTCTAGTCCATATCAGAATCTGATAAAACTCCTCAGTGTACTCTTGCACCGACTTGTTTTCCTACCTCAAACCTTGCATCTTCTTGAACATCTCCAATTCATAATGCACTGGGATGAATTGATTCTTCAACTTTTCAACCATTCGGTTCCATCTAATGATCTTTTATTTACCACCCTGACTTCTTTCCAATTGAACTTCTCTCCACCATATGTTCGCATGGCCTTTTAGCTTTGTCTTTGCAAACTGAACTCTATCAGGATCTTCCACTTCTTCATACTCAAAGTATTCATCCATCTCATTAATCCAATTGATCAACTCTTCTGGCCTAAGGCTTCCAACAAAAGTAGAAACTTCAATCTTAGGTATTTTCCCAATTTTAGACATGGCTCTCAGAAAACTAGCTTCCTCTGGATCTCTAACATCTTCTTCAACTTAATCAAAATGATCTTCTTCGTCAGACTCTTCACCATTATTTTAGTTTTTTCCAGACACATTCTTTATTTGTAACTCCTCTCGCAGATCTTGCACTTGTTTCTGCAAAGCTCAAAAATCTTCAAGATTGAATTCCTCTTTAGGTTCTTCCTTTGTGGTCTTGCGATTTTTCTTCGGAGGCATCTTCGCTCCACAAATGTCCAGCAATTTGAAATCTAACTCCTTCTCCAACGATTGAAACTCTTCTCTGATACCACCTGATGCAGTCAAGGATGGAGGTTCCAATGAAGGATTGTCCAAACTTGCAGCCAATAACCATAACAACGAAAACAACTAGATTTTCTATTATCATAGATAATCGATTACATCCAACATGGTGAGTTATAAGGCCTTCCCGGTTAGGGCCAAATACAAAGATAGAACTCAAGATCTACTATAGATCTTCTGCAAGCCATACCATTCACGATCCAGATTCTTAGATCCAACACTTTGATCTACTTCCCAATTCTGATTTCCTAAGCTAAGAACAAAATACAACTTAAATACAAAAGGCAACCAATAGGTCGACCTACAATAACAAATATTGGAGAAACTCCCCGACCCAAATTTAGGTCCACACACTCCCCAATGAGATACCCCACATTAATTACGCCACAGAAATTAAATGTAGAAGTCGGCCAGATCAAGATAAATAATTTGAAAGAAGCAAACCGAGCAACAACAATAACTCGGGAACAGAGATCACCGAGCAACAGAAAAATGACTCGGGCCAAGCATACCCGAGCAACAAAAAACCAACTTGGCACAAGCATACCTCAGCAACAAGAAACAACTCTGAACAAGCATACTTGAGCAATAGACACCAACTCGAAACAAGCATACCCGAGCAACAGGGTAACAATCTACATAGTACTTTACTGAGCAGCCTCCAAAGAAGCTAAAGAACAAAAGCAAACATATTTTTGTTTGATACAGGATTGTCAAGGATCCTAGGATGCTCCTGCATCAAATTTGGACATAGTGTACAAGAAATTCCACTTTAGCTGGTGATATTTTTTATCACATTCCACTTTATGTGAGAGATCTACCTTTAGTGCACATCACATTATCATCCGCCACATGATGCACATACTTCATTGTATAATGGAAGATGATCCACCTTTTTTGGATATTTTATTCCACCTTATGTAGGTGATAACTTATCTTCTCCTTATCATAGTCTCATATTGTCTTACCTATATAAGTAGGCTCATTATGTACATTTTAATGATGTCTATTAGCAATATCATTCTTGCATCTTGTTGCAATAGTTTTTCCATTCTCTTGTGGAATTTATCTTGGTCTTTCATTTAATTACGAGAATATTGTAAAGTCGCCTAAAGCTCTAACATGGTATCAAAGCTCTCTAGGTGTGAGGACTTCTTCTCAAGACTATCAATATTTTACTTGATTTGATTGTGGGTGTAGAATAAGGCTATTTGGGCAACATCATTGCTTCGAGGAGGTCATTTCGACGAATTTTGACTATAGATACACCTATATCTAAGTAAAATTGTTTCCGTAGCAAAAAAAATTTAGTCGGAGGACTATTTGACCCCTCTTTGATTTGAGAATTTTCGAGATATGGGCAAGTTATATTGTTTGGAAAAAAAAAAATTGTAATCAAGTTTGTTCCTTTAGGGGACTTGGAAGGTTTTGTTACAAAATTGTTTGAGCAATTGTTGTCAGATTTCGGCAAATTATAATTCTAGATTATATATTAGGGCAGACAATTTCTACACTTTTATTGTCAGATCTGAACAAAATTATATTGTTTGGAGGCTTGTATATTTTTTGCTTGTTCGACATATAGTGTTGTTGCAGATCTAATGGCCGGAGGAAATCGATTTTTATCAGATTTGTTATTGCAGTCAATTTCTGCATAATTTATTCAGATCAGTAGCTTGTCTGGGTCGTGATCACATCATTGCAACCTATATTATTTGGACAAATCCATTTAGCTCCAAAGTAACCGATCAACTATATATGGGACTCCTAAGGAAATGTGTTCATTGATGGATCCAAGTCACTAGTCAACACATTTATTGACATTTTCAAATTCAATTTGGTCGGCACGACCTGATCATTTGCATCAGATCGAGGGTCGACCTGCATGCTACTGCTTTGACTCGTGCACCTATCTCTTTGTAAAGCTGTAAAATCTTATTGATTTCAGCCTGCGTCGACACCATTGTTCGGTCCATTATTTTGATTAGCAGGGCAATTTTATTTGGAGCATTTATCTAGTATGTGGATCGGGCCTTTTTCCATCCATCTAAAAGCCCACTTCTTTTGTTGGATAGACCAATCTTTGTCATCAACGAATTTCTTTTTTCTAATCAATTAGACTTATTATACTTCTTTGTATGCATTTTGGTGCCGTTTGTAGTTCAAGCGGCATGCATTTGAGTTTGCAGGTCACATGTGGTTTTTGTGATCTTGGTGGTCTTTGACAGCGTTGAGACTCGATAGTGGGGCCTGTGCTTATAGCGCCCACATCATTTGTTGGCCCCGATTTGTCCTTGATCACGTGCTGACATGGCAAGTGGTATTCGTAATGTAAATTCTACAGGATATTTAAAAAGAGAACCTTACTGTCACGGGGCTAGATTTAGCTCATGCCCAGGATGAGCCTCTACCTAAGAATTCCAACCTCGCGCGGCACTGGCAAGCCTTACTCGCGACTCCCATTGCGATCAAGTCTATTTCTTGCTTCCAGACTACGCCTTCCCCCAAACATCAAGTGCCCATCACCTGACTACCTTAACATACACCCCACGGAATGGCAGTGCATGCCGAACCTCCTTGGCTCTCCATCCTTTGTATGCTTCGTGCACACGTCCTCAAGTCCCCATGGCTCTACTCCTGTCCAAACCTGTTGAACCCCTTTTGTACTTCATCAACTGGCCACCTTTTGCGTTCGTCCATGACATCCCCCATAAGACCCATGCTACTAACATTAGCCTTGGTGATCTCAACTCCCCAAGTTCTCTTGATCACCGCTACGCCACTCTGAATGCCTTGGAACTGCCTTAGCTCCCCCTTGCTCAACTATGCATGCCCCCACGGACTATACACTACACTGCCTCTGTGCACCGGGACTCCCTGAGTCTCCCTTGTTGAACACTGCATCCCACCTGAATGACTTGGACCACTGAGTCCTCTTGCTTGCTACGCATACTGCCAAAGCATACTTGGTACCACCTAAGCACCTCCGAACATATTGAGTTCTCTTGTCCTTCCTTGTATGCTCTCAAAGCATACCTAGTGCTACCGAAGCACTAGTGTCCCATGTTGTGCTCCCCCAGTCTGCCTTAGACCTTGAAACACCAAACCGTTCCTCATGGGACAGCTAACCACCATAGCTAGCTTTGAATCCAAACACTGAGCATTGACTGTCTTGACCTTCCATCTCTGTTCTGCATGATCCTGTTGGTGAACCTTGTTACTCATGCATCCATTGCATTCAAACCAACTCATGCATCCCCGTCATCTTAGCTCCTTGGATTCCCCCGTGTAATGCATACCTACTTGTGATCTACGCCCCTGTTCCATGATCCACCCAATCCCTTGGTTGTTGTACTCACTTTCCAAGTCGGTTGTACCACCATAGCACATTGCCTATGAACCATATCATCATTTCAGTAGTGCAACACAACACCTTTGATCACCCTTTGATCACCCTTATGAATTTGCCTCACGGCTCAGCTCACCTCGAGCACTCCTCTGGAATACCGTATCCCATCTGGCATTCTGGACCCCACTCGTAGGCCCTTGAGATACCGAATCTCAATGCAAATCCAACCTTCCTTCTAACCTGGATGTGCACCTAATGCAACACCCCTTAGATCCACCGTGTATGGATATCTGGCTCTACAACACTCACCCGCATAGCTTGCCCAACACAAACTCCAACTCACCTACTTGGATAACCCATTATGTAGTTGTCTCCTGCCTTGGGACTAGGTACTTTGCTTCCCTAGCTTTCGGGTCTTAGATAACTCCCTTGGAGTCATCCCCAACATTGGCTTAGTTACTCCGCTTCACTGAGATCGGAACCCCGAGCTTGCATCCACCAATAAACCTCACCAGCCTTCATTAAGGCGAGGCTACTCCATTTCACCTCTTACCATACGATACCTCATGTCTTTCCAAAAGACACGAGGGAAGGACTACTCTGCTTCGTCCTTCTTGAGGGGGTCGACTACTCTAGCCTTCCTTATGCACTTTGACACTTACCCTCTGCGATTACACCTCGGATCTATGCCATGCAAGATCCTACGCCACAACCACGTGCCCAGCTTCCAAGCGACACAACCCCAAGAATGCACCCCAGATCCGCACCGTGCGAGATCCTGTACTGTGACTATGCATGTCTTGCATTGCACATAGCCCCCATCCGTTTAGTGAATCGCCAGCCCCTTACATCCTCCCCCACTTTAAAATAGGCAATATCCTCGACGCTGGAACTCCCAGGTCAAGGCCTGCGCTTTGCTACCATAGCACCTATCAGCGAGATCCATGCATGCCTCTTCGACTGCTCTCCACACCTTGGATGAACTGCACAACCTTGGAATACTTCCACCATGCACCCTTTTTGTTACCATAACATACTTGATGCTGCCAACATACCGAATGCTGACCCCCAGCATGAATCCACTTCATGACTAACTTTCAACTGAGCTGTCCAACCGAATTGAACATCGAGAACTGTATGCCGAATACTTATGTTTCCCACTCAGCCTACTTCCACCCCTAAATTCTGTCTTTCACCTTCCACTGTCCAAGAACCATTCCTAACATCCACTGAAAGACACGGCTCCACAATCCACTTGTGGCACCCCCCCTTTTGCTTTCCTAAGGTTACACGTATCCTATGCCATCCTTAGTACTTACGCCAACCTTCCTCAGATCATGTGCCGAACACAATCCTACACCAAACTATACCGAATAGTTCCCAACTTACTCCTTATTTTCTTGCACCTCGGATGATGCACCAAACACCAACCTATACCACTCTACACCATGTAGTCCAAACTTGCCGATTCGTAACACTGCTGCTTAGCCTGCCCCCATAGCCACCAAGCCAACCCGTTACACCACCCGCCCAATACTCCTCAAATTCACACCATGTAAATCCTACGCCCCACCACAACATGTGGCCCCAAAACGTACTCCTCAGATGATGTACCAAACATCAACCTATGCCCCACTGTACCAAACAGCCCAAATTTCCACCTCGGATGATGTCACAGACAAGACCGAACCCTGCACTGCCTCTGGCAATGTCTCATGTTCATGCTTCAAGTAATGCCCCAAACAACATCCTACACCACATTTCACCTTGCAACCCAACCTTTCTCCACGGGTCTGCTCCACGCAAGACCCTCCATACTGCTCCACGCAGCCCCATACTCCTCCTCGGAATTGTCCCATATAGCTCCTACACCCCACTAAGGACAACTACCATAGCCACCCAATAGCCCAAAATTTACACCTCGGAATGGCACCATACCACTCCTATGCCTCACTGCTTTACTCTGTGCAGCCCACCCAGTGCCAGACTTTTCAGACTTTTCCCGGCCTACCCGGTTTGATTTTGGTCTTACATGTCCCTTCGACAATGCCAGCTCTGATACCAACTGTCACAGGGCTAGATTTAGCTCATGCCCAAGATGAGCCTCTACCTAAGAATTCCAACCTCGCATGGCACTGGAAAGCCTTACTCGTGACTCCCATTGCGGTCAAGTCCATTTCTTGCTTCCAGACTACGCCTTCCCCCAAACATCAAGTGCCCATCAGCTGACTACCTTAACATACACCCTGCGGAATGGCAGTGCATGCCGAACCTCCTTGGCTCTCCATCCTTTGTATGCTTCATGCACATGTCCTCAAGCCCCCATGGCTCTACTCCTATCCAAACCTGTTGAACCTCATTTGTACTTCATCAACTGGCCACCTTATGCGTTCATCCATGGCATCCCCCATAAGACCCATGCTACTAACATTAGCCTTGGTGATCTCAACTCCCCAAGTTCTCTTGATCACTACTGCGCCACTCTGAATGCCTCAGAACTGCCTTAGCTCCCCCTTTCTCAACTATGCATGCCCCCACGGACTATACACTACACTGCCTCTGTGCACCGGGACTCCTTGAGTCTCCCTTGCTGAACACTGCATCCCACCTGAATGACTTGGACCACTGAGTCCTCTTGCTCACTGCACATACTGCCAAAGCATACTCGGTACCACCTAAGCACCTCTGAACATATTGAGTTCTCCTGTCCTTCCTTGTATGCTCCCGAAGCATACCCAGTACTACCGAAGCACTAGTGTCCCATGTTGTGCTCCCCCAGTCCGCCTTAGACCTTGAAACACCAAACCGTTCCTCATGGGACAGCTAACCACCATAGCTAGCTTTGAATCCAAACACTGAGCATTGACTGTCTTGACCTTCCATCTCTTTTCTGCATGACCCTGTTGGTGAACCCTGTTATTCATGCATCTATTGCATTCAAACCAACTCATGCATCCTTGTCATCTTAGCTCCTTGGATTCCCCCATGTAATGCATACCTACTTGTGCTCCATGCCCCTATTCCATGATCCACCCAATCCCTTGGTCGTTGAACTCACTTTCCAATTCGGCTGTACCACCATAGCACATTGCCTATGAACCATATCACCATTTCAGTAGTGCAACACAACACCTTTGATCACCCTTTGATCACCCTTATGAATCTGCCTCATGGCTCGGCTCACCTCGAGCACTCCTCTAGAATACCGTATCCCATCTGCCATTCTGGACCCCACTCATAGGCCCTTGAGATACCGAATCTCAATGCAAATCCAACCTTCCTTCTAACCTGGATGCACACCCAATGCAACACCCCTTAGATCCACCGTGTATGGATATCTGGCTCTGCAACACTCACCCGCATAGCTTGCCCAACACAAACTCCAACTCTCCTACTTGGACAACCCATTATGTAGTTGTCTCCCGCCATGGGACTAGGTACTTTGCTTCCCTAACTTTCGGGGCTTAGATAACTCCCTTGGAGTCATCCCCAACATTGGCTCAATTACTCCGCTTCACTGAGATTGAAACCCCGAGCTTGCATCCACCAATAAACCTCACCAGCCTTCGGTAAGGCGAGGCTACTCCATTTCACCTCCTACCATACGATACCTCAAGTCTTGCCAAAAGACATGAGGGAAGGACTACTCTGCTTCGTCCTTCTTGAGGGGGTCGACCACTCTAGCCTTCCTTGTGCACTTCGGCACTTACCCTCTGCGATTACACCTCGGATCCGCGCCATGTGAGATCCTACGCCACAACCGCGTGCCCAACTTCCAAGCGACACGTCCCCAAGATTGCACCCCAGATCCGCACCGTGCAAGATCCTGCACTGTGACTATGCGTACCTTGCACTGCACATAGCCCCCATCCGTTTAATGAATCACCAGCCCCTTACACTTACCATCATTGAGTTAAACAGTAATCATGAGTTAAGTATATTCTTCCTCCAGAGAATCCACGTGGTCAGATTTTAAAAACATTCCGTGCTAATGAATAAAAATAGATCTCAAATCTTTTCATTTTGGCAAAAGGGTGTCATTGCTCATAGGTTTTGTTTAGTCCTAGCCGTTGTTAATGGAGATCAATTGATACTCTTGCAATATTGGTTAAGGTTGTGGTTTTGGGTTTTTGATATGTGAATGTGTTGATTGAAATATGTCGGAACATGGTCATTTTTCTCTCTCACGGTAGTTGTGAAGGGGTAAAAGTAAATTGTTTTTCCCATTTTCCAAGTATGTCACCGACACTTGTATTTTTCTCTTGTAAAATGATTGAAATGGTAACTAAGCTATTAACATCATGATCAAAAGTTACTTTGCATCAGCAGTGATGATTATGGCTTAGTAGTTGTTTATTAGGGATTGGTTATTCTTGCACAATTTGCTTAGCAGATTTGTTTACTAAATAATTTGAACATTGTCAAGGGTTTGATTCTTCACTTTCCAAGGAAAATTTCACAACCCTATATGAGGGATTTGTGCCAAGATTGTTTATCTCTTATGAGATAATGTGGAAACTTAAATTTTTTATAAAGTTTTAGTTTGGAAGTTGGTTACAGATTATCTTGTCTCATACATTTGTAACCACACTAGTACATTTGAGACCTCTTTTCGATGGCTATTCGTCACTTTTTCGACACTGTCCTGTCGGCTTAGCGATAGAGACAAGTGTTGTAGTTTTGGTGTTGGAATTAACGATGGTTGTACCATCTACCATTATTGCAATGGTACTAACCATTGCAATACAAGCCGACTATGATGGTTACCATGCTATCATTACATATTTTAGCTGTCGCTATTACGACACGTAGGCGTCCCATCTTATCTGTCACTATTACGATATGTACACGTTGCATCTTGTCTATCTGTATTACAACACGTAAGCGTCGCATGTTATCTGTCACTTTTTTAGACGTGCGACAAATTTTCTATACATGCGACGTAGAGCCATCGGTAATTTTCTGACAGCCCGACGTCGCATGTATAGCAAATTCATCGCACGTCTGCAAAAAGTGGCATCTAGGTGTCGTAATACAAGCCGGCTATCATGTTTATCATGCTATCGCTATATTTTATCTATCACTATTACGACACCTAGGCGTTACAGAATTAGTGTCAAAATTACGACATACATGCGATGAATTTGCTATACATGCGACATCGAGCTGTCGACAATTGCCGACGGCTTGACGTTGCATGTATTTTTTTAGTGTCGCTTTAGAGTTTTTAAGAGTTTAGTGTCCTTGTGTCGCTATTTTCAGTATTTGTGGTTTTACTTATTTTGGAACCATGATTTTATGTGCTTTATTTGGGATAATTTCATTATCGGTTGGCCAAATAAATATAAAACAATTGGTATTACCAAATTAGTTCATCCAAAAACTAGAAGACTGTGACTGTCTGATAAGTACAAGTAGGATATGTACTTACTTATGATATGTACATGTTCATTAAAACTGTACTTATGATATGTACATGTTCATTAAATTCCATAACACATGAGTGCTTAAAAACTTCTACCATATGAAGTATTATAACTTTTGAAAAATAAATGGGAGAGTTCTATGTAATGCCCAAAATTCATAACACTAGATTGGACATAAACAAACTATTTATACTACTCTAGACATATCTAATTTGCAATATTTTTTTTCTTTCTAAAGAATGACATACTACATTAATACATAGAGTCAACCTATTTGTTATATCATTTAACTGGAATCTAAAATGATAATAAATCTACTTAAAACAATAAAGCTTATTATGGTGTCCAAATAACCAACATGACTTGCAACTACATACCTAAATTTCTCTTTCTTGCCTGTGTATCATATTCTCCTTGCCTCTCTATTTCCTGCACCTATATATACGACTACACAACTAGATGCATGATATAAAATTCATAGTTTATTATATACAAGATCGTAAGATAAGCTACATCAGTAGCTTAGCTAAAATAATCAAAAGGTATTTAAAACTAGTTTCGTAAAGAGATGCAAAATATGTAAAATATTGGTAAGGGGTGACAAGATTAAGGAAGAACTCAAAAGTACAAGACCTAAGGGCCAGACCTAATGCCTCGGGGGCTCATCATAGGTGGCCTTACCTACGTAACTCGTAGAGACATCGTAGTTCAGGTTTAACTTTAAAACCAGTCTTTTAAAGGATGGTAGAAGTGGTATCAATCCTCTTTATCCAAAGAGTATCAATGGCATTTCTATCTAAAGATTTACATAAGTCACATGAGTCACCTAATACATATGCTAAAGATTGCATAGTAGACAATAAACAATTAGAGCTACATACAACTAAATACAACATGACATGGTAGTAATGAATAACCCACC
>MU223889.1:1230122-1240887 GCA_018584345.1 Thuja plicata
TCTCCAAACAATTGTGACCATGATATCTACATTTATGTTTCTCAGTTGTTGTGATATCTACATTTATGTTTCCTAGCTATCGTGTTTATGTGCATATTCTTTATGTGTTTGGCTTCTCTCCCTTGCATCCAAAATAATATTTTCCCACTCTGAATCGAGAATGCACATGCAACTGCGTATAATATATAGTCTTACAAGGCCCAGATGGACAAAAAGTCAATGTACAATTATGGTCTTGAATAGATAAAGTGGAACTGAAATTTCAGCAAGGCTGGGAAAAGTTTGTGTATAATTATGAACTTTTTACAAAATTGTAGTTTCAGTTTATCTTTACAAGACCATAATTGTACCATTGAATTTCTGCTCATCTGGGCCTTAAAATTATCAATTTATACTTTCAGAATTAGCTCACTCCATTGCAAGGAACAAAGAGAATCCCCTATGATTTAACATCATTGGTGTGCAAGGAAATAGAAAATTATCAGAAGCAAATCTCATAAGATAGTATTTAGATTAAATGCATTGATATACAAAAATACCCCAAAAAATGATAAAGAAAGGTAATTTGCTTAATCACGTCACTAATTTGTGCATGTCTAAATATTGGCGTCTTTCAAGTGATTTGATTCTAGCCATGCCCACTACTAGAAATGAGAACAGTCTTAACCAAAAACAAGGTGAATAAGAGTAGTTAGATATTCACGCTAAAACCAAAAATGCCATTAATATGAAACCCTAAGCATATTAGTGGATAAAGTGCAGATTTCAACCCAAAAAATTTGTTAAAACATGTCAAACATCTGGCATAATTGTACATTTCATTCATGTCATTGATATTCTTCTTCATCCATCTCATCATCAGGATCATCATTGTCGACGACATCATCACCACCACTATCATCATCATCATCATCATCAGCATCGTCATCGTCATCATCATCATCATCCTCCTCCTCATCATCATTATCAATAGCAGCATCATCATCATCTTCTTCTTCATATTCTTCTTCAACTAACTCTCAATTGTGATCATCATCTGCATCATCATCCACTTCTTCCTCTTCCTCGGTATCGTCTTCTTCCATCACATTATACTTTATCGGTCTTCCTCTTGGATCATTTCTAACAACAAATGACCAACCCAGTTTATGTGGAACCTCCGAGTAAAATACCTGCTCACATTGGCTTAGAATAACATAGGGCTCTTCCCCAACTAGCTCAAACAACCTTGTATTAATCATTGGAAATCCACTGTCATGTTCAATAACAGTTCTATCAAGATCATTTTGATTGAGACGTAGTCTGTACCATTTCATGACGAAGAGAACTAATTTGAAGGAATTAAAGTCATAGTCCAGTATATCAACCAAAATACCATAGTATCAATTTTGTGACTCTCGAGGATGTAAGTCGTTTCTAGATGAAATATTGGTCACCTGGAAGATTGTACTTATCCTAGAATCACAATTTCTCTTCGTGTCATCCAACCTTTTAATGTAAAATTTATAACCATTGTAGTATATAGGCTTGTGGTGTTTCACCTACAATAATGTAAAATATGTATAAATTATTGCATCACGAGTTGAAAAACATACGGTTTATTAACAAATTTATAAGTACCTGGTGATCTCTTAAACCAAATGCTAAATATATTTCCTTTTGTGTAACATTGGGATCTCCGTTACGATGAGCTTGTATAACTAATGAAGATACAGATTCCCATTTTAATCTATGACCATAATGTTGACATCGTTCAATCCAAACCGTCATCCAATCTTGATTGTTTGCAATAAACAAATGTATTGCATCCCACTCTTTAGCAACTGTACAAAATTAAATAGATGATCAGTTACAACAGATTTATTTTGAAGATTAAGAATTAATTAACTACAATAAAATCTCATAATTTATTATCTTTTAGTTTCCTAAATTTATCGTTTCCCACTAAGTACTCCCCTTTGAATTTTTTAATAGAGTCGAGATCCCAAATGCAATCTATATGGGATTTTGCTGCAAGATTAGGAAGATATTGAGTAACATACACCATCATCTGGTATACCATATATCCTTCAACCATAGAACCCTCGGGATGTTCTCTCTATCATACCAAACCCTTCAAAAATTTCAAGTGTCTCTCAACCATCCACATTGACCTAGCATGTACAGGTCCACGCAATTCAGTCTCCTCAACTTGGTGTATGAGGTAGTGTTCTTGTGCATTGAAAAATGTTCAAGGTAAACACTTTTGCATTTCACATATTAGATGAGGAATTCTTTTCTTCCAATATTTTATATCTTCTTTATGGATTTCTTTAGATGAAAATCACCTACAAGGGATTGAAGACACAAAAATATATAAATACAAGACTTTACAATATATCACTTGTTTGATATATTGAACAAATATCACTGCTTACCTCATGTATTTTCTAAGATCATATATCACTTATTTGATATTATTGTCGAAGTTCTCTGGGAGCGATAGGGGTAGAAAATACTACAACAATTGTCCACTGATCATTTCATACAATGAAAATTGAATGCAGTTACACAAATATATTGTAAATACAAAATACTGTGACTTACCATGATGAAGGTATGCCAATCATGCGTTTTCATCCCTGACCCCAAATCACTCTTCTTTGATATGACATTGCTTATATTCGTATAAAATCTTGTAGGAAATCAAATTTTGCTGACTTCTTTTATGGCATTACTTTGTTGCTCTGTTAATAACCAAGGAAGAGCACTTGCATTAATCCGGTCTCCGTTGCTATTTGATTCAATGATATTTTTCGTTGGATGATTGGAATCATGAATGTCACTACAAATTTTTCCAAGTTTTTCTTTATCACGCCTTCCATCCAATATTTTTCATAGTGTCTCTGTTACATTCTTTCCAATATGCAAAGTATCAAAAAAATGCACAATTTGTAGTTGTTCATAGTAGGGAAGCCTACTAAATTATATGGGATAACATTTTAGTCCTTTTGGAAGCTGGTTAGTGTTGCCTTCATGACCTTCAAGATCGTCAACTACATAATTAGCCAACAAAACACAATCAAAATATAGAATTTTCAAACATCAACCATTAGGTGGAATGATATTACCTTGAATTCTATTATATTCCAACTGCCATAAGTGAGGTGTCATTCTTTGGGGCTTTGATGTAATCTCTTCTTTCCCATTGAAAAGATGTTTTTCTGCACTTCGATACTTATGATTTCTGTGGAGGAAGTGCCTATACTCTTCAAACACCTGCTTTCTTAAACTTTTGGAATGACGAGATTTTATCTTTGGACCACACATTGGACATGAAAATATTTCCTTTGTCTTAATACTTGCAAGATAACGATACAATTGGATTAAATATGTGAATTTTTAGAATTAGAATTATCGTGTACAGCTAGAATTCACCATAACATACCACAGAAATGTGTCAACCCTGGAGCATCATGAATTGTCCACACAAGCATTGCATAGAATTGAAATTGTCTTTGTCTAATTGGTCTAGAGATGTCATACATAGTAAAACCATTCCATAACACCAACAACTCATTGATAAGAGGCACAGTATATACATTCATATCTTTCACTTGGTACTTACCTAGTTGAATTCACAACATCAGATAATTATTGTGGCCATTTCACTCCAACACTTACAATTACATGTAGATAACTATAAAATAATAAAATACCTGGAAAAGTCATTGCGAACATAATGTGCTCCCTCTTTATTGACATCCATGGTGGAATGTTATTGTTGATAACAAAAACAGGCCACACCGAGTAAACAGATCTCATCTCTCCATATGGATTGACAATGTCTGCTGCCAGAGAAAGCTTGAGATTTTGAGGTTCTTCTTTAAAGTGTGCCCACTTTTCCTCTATGTCCATAAATGATGAACCATCCACAAACATTCAAATAATGTCATCTCGACTCCTGTCATGTGCATGGTAATGCATAAATTGTGCCAAGCTATTGCACCTGAATAATCATTTCAGATGTGGAATAATGCAGATGTAACGTAGAACCTTGTGAGACACCCTTTTTTTTCATTTGATCATCTCGATATCTGCTCGTATGGCATTCATGGCATTCTTTTGCATTTTCATATTCTTTATGATAAATAATATGATCTTCAAGGAAAGCATCTATTGCTTGATACTCCATTCCAATATGTTTCATAATGGCACATAATTCTCGGTATGAGTGAGATAGAACATTTGATGGTGGTAACAAAAACTCACCTATCAATCTACAGCAAAAAATATAAGTCGTTACTATAAACAATCTTAATGGTACATGTTTCACCTTTTATAAACTATAATGATGTATATGACAAACCTTAGCATATGTGACATTGCTATGTTGGATAAACCATTTATAACCTTCAAATTCACCAACAACAATAAAGAAAAGAGAAGAGTAGATTGGGAGCCTTCGTAAAGGGCCGTGTTCACCTTCTCAAGTAGAGGTATATCATGGATGATGTCAATGTCATCCTCATCATAATGATCATCATCATTAGCAGCACCAGTAGCACCAGTACCAAATGTGTCAATGACCAATGCATTCATACCATCATCTTCAAATGTTTTTTCTGGTGCATGATCATAATCTTCCATGGGATCATGATCTTCAGCTTCAATACTCACACCTCCATGTTCCTCTATATTCACACCCCCATGTTTCTTTGAGATGTGGTGGTTTATATCACGTACTACACTGGGGAGATCGACCTATATAAAAATGATGATAATCAAACCCCCGTTCAATGTGATAATCAAACCTCCTTCCATAGTTCATATGATGTATATTAATTGTGAAAACAATATAACAAACAACAATTACCAATGGATGACTATAATCAAACCCCCCTTCAATGTGACCATTCTCCCTACAATGTCTCTTTTCTATTTTTATTTTGATTCTTCTTGTGTTTAAACCGTTACAACTCTTGCATGAATAATAACATTTGTCATCACCTTCTCTTTGAAAGTTAGACAACAATCTAGCAATTGTCTCCCTATTTTGATCGAATTCTCTTGTATTATCTGACATGATCCTTAATGTGTATATCTGCAAAAAAAATTTAAATGTTATACCTAATGTTTATATCTGCACATATGGTTTTGATAGCAAATGGTCACTCTATTTTCTCATGGTGAGAACTCTCTAGTTGTGACAAAAAATGTCAAACAAAAAATGACATGTTATGTAGGTTTTATAAATGATATGTTACTTTGTAAATTTAACTTCAAGTTTTATAACTGTACATATATTTTCTTTGACTCCCCCACATTGTAATCATATCGACAAGTTGATATCGAATTATTGAACATTAATGAACATTGTAAACATACATAAGTGGATGAACATAAATAATGAAGGTACCAGAATATGAGTATAGCCAATTTTCATAATAATATAGGAGGACAACGTGCACAACATATAAATTCTAGTCTATATTTTGACAGATTTTAAATTGCAAAATAATTAGCAAATGTTTGCCTCTCAAGAACTCCCACAACCATATATAAAATCATAATGAAGTCATAAACAACAAAATGTTCATGAGTTTATCAAAATATTTCCAACGTTATATCTACATGAAATTCTAAATAAGTTTAAATATCTATAATAGCCCTCTGTTAATGACATTACTGCATATATATGGTCCCAACAAAGTAGTGCAAAAACTACACAAAGAAGGCATCGCAAAAACATGGTTTCTGCTTTCGCCATTGAAACAATCTCAGCGGCACTAGCTGCCTCGTGAGCCTTGCACAAGTTGCATGCATTTCCTACATCAGGTATAGACGTAGATGGTTTTTTCAACTAACCAAAAGTATTTACATCCACTGTTTCCCTGCAATACCAAATCTACTTCAGCTCTTCCTAAAATGATTACTTGTCACATTAATTTTAAACATAAAATATAATTCGGATTCCATATCTAGACCCTTTTCCTATTTGGACAAACCCAAAATTGACGCCCAGGATTACTTTTTGTGTGTGATGTCTACAAGACACAAGGGCCAACACCACATCAACACATAGGCGCATTGACCGAAGCCATCAATGCTATATCGATAATTATTGCACTGTCATTCCAACATATCATTTTGTTTAGTTGATTATTTTGTTCATTCTTACTAGTAATAATCAAATTAAAATATTATATTATTCAGTATTATTAAGGGAGTATTACAATAAAATTAAGTATTATTAAGGGAGTATCATTAAATATCACATAGACTAGACATACTTGTTGATTCTGTATACATAATTGATAATTGTATGCATATGTCAATTTCTACATGCTATGTGAGTTTTGTGTATAGGCATGTGCATGTGTTTATTCATATCAGTTTGTGCTTGCATGTGCACTTCAAAAGGAAGAGATCATAAAAGAAGTGAAGCATATGTAATTTCATGACATTCAGTTTATGCAAAAACATAATTATTCATAATGTTATTTGTTAAGATAGATTTTATAATAGTTATACAGTTTGTTTTTAGTTCATAAACCATGCACACTATTTATGCTATGTTGAAGAAATTCAAAATGGAGTGTGGATTAAATTTTTTTATCTGTGGCAGTGTAATACTTTGTAAAGAGTTATTTTTATCAGTGATGTAAAAGGCATTATTGTCTAGTTTATATCTATACTTGAAATCATTATTGAAATTTTTTGAGAAGCACTTGCAGTGCATTAATAAATTGATTCATTGTAGTAATATTAAAGGAACTTGTAATAGCGATGTTGGTTCTTACCTAATTAAAATCCATGTTGGTGTTCCCACCTCTAGTATATCAATAAGTAATGAAAATAGAGCCTATCGTCATAAAAAAAAGAGGCTAAAACCTTAATTTTGAAATCCTGAATTGACAAATGTTACCTTAGAAGTGGAACCCCTAGTTTTAATTCTCAAATAATTATTGATGTTTCTTGAATGATGTCATCACATACCTTCATTGTGGAGGAACATATTATGATTGATCATGATTTTTAAATCTTGAAAGTTTGAATTCCTTGATTGCAAATATATTTTGATTGAACGGTCAATTGGAATGCTTGTAATTGATTGGTAGATTATATAAGTATGAAATGGTCAAGAGAGGGAGATGTATATATGCAACTTACATATTTTTAAACTTAATTTTTGGGGAATGCTAAAATTGGGGAGAAATTTCTTGCTACTAGAAAATTTTACTATTATAATTTATAAATTGGACTCAAAATACATAGACAAAGGTGTTGGGTATTCTAGTCCACTAGGACAAGGGATTCCTCCATCCCAATATTTGACCCATAAAAAAGGTCATGACTGGTTGGTGCAGGAGCACCAAGGTCAAAGGCAGGAGCGATGGAGTGCACCAAGGTCACTAATGGATCCTTGGGAGGAGTGGAAGACAAATGTCATTCAAATGTCATTGAATCATGTAAGATGAATATTCATGGTCATGTAATATTTTTTTGATCATAAATTGATTTTATTGTAATCAAATCCTAAATGTAAGCCTTATTGGCATTGCTAAATCTACAAGGTACCTAGGGGTCACTAGGAATCGATTATGGATTGATCCTAGGTTAGGAGATTGGGAAGATGACCTATAAGGGACTATAATGATGTAATAAGGCTATAGAAGCCTCTAAATATTGTCAAGAGCACTAAGAGTGAAAAGTCTTTTAAATTGCCTATATTAGCAATATAAGCCAAATAGGGCTTAATTGGAGTTAGTTGGGGTTACTAGGGGTTATAGGTTAAGTTATCTTTCTAAGGTTTTCTCTAAACCTTTTATGAGTATTTAGAATGGGCAAAGGGTGTTGTGGATCGAGCGTTTTCCAGTTGGGGTAGTGGGATTAATCCCACATGCAACTGACAACAGATAGCGATGCCTATTTTAGTAGAAATGCCACCATAGGACAAGTAAATGAGCCTTCACAATGAGAAAGATAGCTACTTATTTTGGATGTCCAATCCCTGAGTAACATTGTGTAACTTAGTTATTAATCCATTTGGGAAGTCAAGAACATGGTTTACAAAGAAGCAAGTACCAATTAGTGCCTCTTTCAAAATATTAACTTGAGGTCATTTGATGATTATGTTAGCACAAAGAATTCATCAAGAGACCTTCAAGTTATGATTTTGAAAGTTCATATGCTTTTCTCAATGAACTACAAGGTCATGCATAACAAGAGACAAAAACAATATGAAAAGGTTCAATCACGATATACATCTGAACAACATATATGGCAACTTCAAAGAGAGCATAAACAAAATGGGTGATACAATGTTGCAAAATGGACCAGACATGGTCTCGGATCATATTACTACCATAAATAACTTCTTGTCATTTTAGTGATAAGAATAGAAATAGATGTAAAACTGATGAGTGGTAGTTTTATTAAAGACTCAAATCAAGATACAAGTTCATGTACAAACACCATCAATAAGTAATGAAACATTAACAAACACAAGTGTAGATGTAGTGAAATCATCCCAACGGGTATACAGGAGAAGCCAATGATATCAAGAATTTGATAAATTTGAAACTTACAATAGTGATACAGAAGCAATGGCCATAGGCTATAAATACTACAATACCATGTCATTGTAAACATTCAATAGGAGTGAATAATTGCAGATCCCATATAAATTATTCATTGATAAATCATCATGTGGGTGTCCATGGAAGGTGAAATGTTGTAGAGAGGTTAATACATTCCCAATATATGCCTTCGATAAAATTACAAATCACCACCAACAACTCCAAAGTTCAATACATGCGACAGACAATATAGGAAAAGTATGGTGAATGTGAATCTCTACTTAAGTAAAGAACAATCATGAAATTTACAACATATGAAGGAATTGTTCATGTTTCAAGGCAGAAGCATCATAGCATGAAGACACCATAACTATGTACTGACCTATACCTTAAAGGAGCACAAAATTAACTTAGCAGGAGCAGTCAATAGACCAATGGTGTTTTCACTATTTACATCTTTTATTAATGGAGGTACAAATAGAATATAACGAAAGGAATGGATATACACAACAAAGAGATTCAACATTGGAAAAAAAAAAATCATTCCTGTCATGAGTAAACATCATGATCATTTGTTGTAATAGCAAGACAGAAGGATGTTATAACAACAATTTTAATGACCAATCATCAAGATATAGTGATGATATTAGAATTCAAGTAAGTTGTCATACATTTTAGAAGGAGTCTATCATTGTAAATAAAAAATGATGTTATCATTCTTGTGTTGCTAATATTCATATGATTTATTAGAATTAAGAGAGTGAAAAGAAAATACAATCAACAAAGAATTGTAAATGATATACGCTTATATATGACATGTGAAGCATACTAACCAATTATGTAGCAGCAAAGTAGCCAATTCTTCATGACAAAACATATATTAATATCATCGAATAGAGCAGAGTTTGTCAAGCATCATTAAAATTTATGATCCAAATGTAACAAAGCTATCTTCAAGTTTCAACTATAGAATTCCATGACTGCATAATAAGGTAAAACCCCTCTATGATCTTCAAAGGAAATAAATCAACATAAAGGGCTCTTATTCCATAGGTTTTGCTAATATCCAGAACATGAGCATTTTGAGAAAATCTTAAGAGTTTTGTTTTCTTTTTCGTGGAGTCTACTTTAGGTATTGTGTACTAGTAGATCAAATTTGGAAAACAAAGGTACATAAAGAAATGTATATGGCCAAACCTATAAATTATGCCCTCATTGAAACATAGTATGACCTTCATGGCATTTTGTAAAGTGACAACCATTACAAAGAAATAAGAATATATGGAAGCCTTGGTTTCAAGATAAGTGTAAGAGTGTAAAGACAGAATAAGTTTGACAAAAATTTGAATCTTGCAAGAAGATAGTTACATATTCATTTATGGAAAGGGTTCATTTCTCCAGTCATAATAACATATCATGAATCAAAGATATCAAAATGGCCAGCAAAGCCCAAATCAACTGGGAAAATCAAAATGTATAGAGAAAAAGATCCTTGCAGGAAGTCACAGCTAGAAAACCAATCAACACATATTTATTCAGAAAAACCCTTGCAAAAACACAAAAGATTCATGTAACAAGAGATGACCAAAGAATACTCGCAAATAGAGCAAGGTGTGAAGTAGTGATCATTCACTGAGATCTTCAAGTCTCCATCATAAACCAAACTCGACCCAACCTCCTAAGATTCCACAGAAAAACTACAAAAACCCTAGGCGTAAACTCATACCTAGGTGGAAAAGAAATTACCAAGTGCCAAATGAGGGCAAATTAGGGATTTTTACCCTATTTTCATTGTTATCCAAAGTGCTGCAAGTCAAAACATTTTAAATAATATTAGGGATCAAAAGAACATAAATATTTTTATTCACTATAGGTGAATCTGCTTCAAAATCTTGATTTTTATTTAATTCAAAGTTATAAACATTTAAAAGGAAGACAATTTTTTTCACATTTGTAAGAGGCGTGTTACATTTAATAGTATTTTGGAACAAGAGGAAGATGTGAAGTTTGAATCTTGACTTTCATCAAATATGAAATAAATTTGATACATAAGAGGATTAAATAGTTTTATAAAGCGGTCTTAAATCAACCTATTTGATGTGGAAGATAAACTAGTAAGTAGTTCAAATTTATTATAAGGTTTGTTTACGAATCAATTACTATTTTTCTTAAGAGACAATGTCCAAGATTCTTATAAGCTTAAG
>MU223889.1:1248168-1269053 GCA_018584345.1 Thuja plicata
ATAGTAGATAATATAAATCAGTGATAAAAATCACCTAGGACATTAAATTGATTAAAAGAATTATGCCAAACAGTAACAGGGTCGTTTGGACATAACTCGAGGGTATGATCACACTTTAGGGAAAATAAGGTCTATAGTTACGACAGACCGAAATTAGGTGGTTACAACAATAACACTCATTTGTACTAGTAATAGATAGTACATTTGATTCCACTCATGGATAATATTTGAATCCTCTTAGACTAGCAATAGTTATTACTTTGAATCATAATCAAATTTGGATGAAATCAATTAAAATTCTCAATAAAGGTAAAATTTGTCAAATATTTTTTCAAGATAACAATAGTGTCTTCTGAAATAAATTTGGCAATAAGTGAAACTGTGCCTTTTCCTCAATTGAACCTTATTTCCAAAAACTATATAATCCTCTCTTTATATGGATAAACAACATGAGTTTGTACCTACTTTATTATGATAGAGGGAATCATAAGTCTTTGTTAAGCCTATTCCCTCAGGGCCCGTTTGGTTGGGGAATTGAAAAATAATGCAAATCATGGTTATCTATACCCTGGTTATGCAAACCCCGGTTATGCTTTTTTGGGACTGTTTGGTTGCCCTTGAAGATGGATTTGTAAATCCACATTCCAACAGTTAAATTGACGCAGTGCTCCGGACCCGACAAGATATATAAACCAATTTAATCATGCAAAGCTTGGAGTGCACTGGACCCGACGACGAAGTTAAAATGGCTTTAATCTCTATGAAAACCATGGAGATGAAAGTCATTCCACCTCTTCAGCAGGAATTTGGACATCCACATTTTTGCACAAATGGGGATTTGCAAATCAGTATTCGCATTGAACTTAGAGGTCACCAAACAAGGAATTGCACCCCATAACCGGGTTATGGGCTGCATAACCCGGTTATGGGGTGCAACCAAACGGGCCCTCATTTATAATCATGTTTTTTCAAGTTACATTAAAATATTTTTTCATTAGAATCTCTAAAATGAGTCAGTGCTAGAATTAGTCACTGAGAGAAAAATTAAAAACCCAAATATAATAAGGAGATATGAATAAGATTAAGAGAAATCTCAATGATAAAAGGAATTTTCTATGATAGATTCATCATTAGCTTGATTGCAAACCATATAGGAATGTCCTACCTTCCTTAATTATATGTGATTCGTGTGTCTATAATATAAACAAATATATTGCAACCAGATTATTAATGTGAGGAACTCCTAAAATGTATAGCCTATTTTAAGGTAATAACACGAGCAGTAATGGTAAAAACAAGCAGCCTAATTGATCGCTTGTGCCCTAGGTAGACATGAGTGCGTTGTGAAGTTAATAGGACCTTTCTAAAAAGGTTTGGTTGCTTCTGCTGCTATTTCTACCGCCCTCTCTCTGCTGCTGGGGACTCGGGTTTCTTTCCCATTCCTTCGATGCTTCCTCATTCATTGTCTCTCAATACCTCAGTAGTAAATCAGTGAACTTTGTCATAACATTAAAAACCAAACAAAACAAATTAGAAGCAAGCATTGGTTGATGAGATGAACCAAACAAAACAAATTAGAAGCAAGCATTGGTTGATGAGATGAATGTCGATTATATATAATCTCTTTTATCATGTTATATGTCCACGTCATTATGGAAATGTTTCAAACAATGATTTATACCTCGTAGCTTTCGAATGCCATTTTCTTAATTAAACCCCCTCGAATGTCCCATCTGCAATGCTCAAACTGATGTTGCCCTTCAAATTCCATTTCTGTTTTTGTTTTCAATTGAGGGAATCTGTCTTCAAGCAGGAACCAAAAATTATTCAGATTGTCGTTCGTTTGAGAAGGAAAGAGAAGAAACACATTCACTGTTCTTGATTCCAGAGTTGTAAAGCGAACAATAGGTAAAAGGATCAATAATTGTTTGGGTTAATTTTGGTAGGATGTAGCACTTGCATAATTTTTAATTAATTAATAATTATAATAAATAGTACATTTTAGGTGCTGCATAGAGGTTGTCATAGTTGCATGGAGTATAGTAGCATTTTTAATGTTTTTTAAAATGTGAATTAATTTCTTATTAATTTGTAGTTAGAGTTTGAGGGTGTGATTCATCACAGAATTTGCTACGTCATATGTCATGAGAAATGTCTAAAATTAGATTTTTTAAATATTCAACCAAAATTTAATCATGGTATCCTTATTAATTAAATAAAACATTATCTTTTTTTGTTTATTAAATATCATACTTTAATAGGATGTTTAACTTGTATATAATTTAAATAACAAATACCTATTGGTAACCATATATCTTTGTTATCTGTACAAGTATTTATTGTGCTCTTCTTTTATATTTTTGATTAGAAGAATTATTAATATGTAGTACTCCAATCCATATACATTGTTGTTCCAATAGTTGTACACATATAAATAATATTTTCTAGTATGACAACAACACTTGTTTAATTGAGCATCTTATTTTATAAATGATACACTTTATGGATAGTAATGATATTTTATTTGAAACAAAAAAATTATGAATTACATTTAAGGTTTTATTAAAGTACGTGGAGAAAGCCCCCAAACCATTATAGATTAGAAACAAACCATCCAAGAAAAATATGTTACAAGTTGGAACAACAAGATTTCTTATTGGTTAACCCAAAAACCCAACACAACGGTCCTAACACCAACACCAAAAGTTTATGGGGTACTTGACAGTTTGGGGATAGAGAGTCAGGAACCATGGACGAAATGGGCCCAAAACTTGAGATACAATCCAAAGGAACCATATGAGGGACCATATGAGCTAGAACAACATAAATTGGTAAAAAAGGGGTCATATGCGTAGGGAAAGTACAATCCTACAAAATAGGTATAAAAAAAGAGAGGTAGGCACCGAATCTATAGAAGAATTCGACTCAAAATCTGAATCAATAGGAAAAATTGTGATATGACATCTTTCTACTAAGTGAAAGAGGAATGTAGGCAAGAACTATGGGGTCATGAAGAAGACAAATGCCCTATTTCAAAACAATGTCTACACTAGAAAGGGACCCCTTTGTTGTCTAAAATTAGCTTCTAAGTCAGCTCCACCACTCAAAGTAAAAGCTTAAGAGGAAATGGCTTTGAAATGTCTAAGTCCAACAAATTCCTAGCATAAGAAGTGTGGAATAAGAGGTCAATATTAGGGCCAACATTAAGGAAACAACCCAAAGTATTACTAATTTCTTTATAAACAAACTTACACCAGAAATGAAGGGGGGAGGGGGGTTATGCATCCTTACCTAGGTAGGGGAGAACTTAGTAGGTTCAACCAAAGGGTTAAAAGATGACAACCAAGGGTGGAGGGGTAAACCATGTCAACCCCATTTCCAGACACCTAGGGTCAGGATATCATCCTTGTCTTCAATACATTCAAAGTAGATAATGATGAAGCCACAAGAATAGGGGTAAATCTTCACTTTACCTAAGACCAATGGGTTCTAGTGCTCCAAAATATGAGAGTGCAATGCAAGGAGCGAGGACCATAACCAATGAAACCTACCAATGATCATCACCTTTTTGAAATAGGAGATACTATCCAAAAATTCCTCTACAAATGACACTTCCAAAATAGCAAAGGTAGGAGGGAAGCATTTTATAGTTGGAATAGAATATCCCTTTGAGGGTTTGTAGAGTAAGCTAGTGAAAGGAATTCCTCAGAGGAGAATTGAAAAATTTATCTAGAATGACCCAAAAATGGTTTTGTAGTGGGGGAGGAATAATCCAAGTTGGAAATATCCACCTCCATATTCTAGGCAAGGGAATCATTACTCCCTATAACCAAGGATTGTTGGAATAGTCCTAAGGGATAACTGAGAGGGGGGGTGAATCAGTTATCAGCAAATTAAATCCTTTCCTCCAATTAATTACAATATATGATAAGCACATACACATTTAATACAACACAAATAGAACACCACATTTTTGGTTACGGGGAAACCAAACTAGGTAAAAACCCCGGTGAGAATTAGCACCCACAAAGAACTGTACTAGAGTGTAATAATCCCTATTAGAAGATCTTACAACCCTGTTAGGAGTTGATCTTTACAAATAAATAAGTACAGTGACCTGGTTAAGGGTTTGACCATGTTAGGAGTCTTTTATAAATAACCCTGTTAGGGGTGAGGACTCACTGTCCAAAAGCTCACTGCTAAAATGATGAAGGCTACAACCTTCAGGGAAACATATATACACTATATCTGGTAATGGACTATTTGAATAGACCTGCTGTCTTGATCAGTTCCAATAAATTTTATATATACTCTCTGCTTCTTCACATAGATCTTTATCTGATGAATGAAATGGCTTTACTATCCAAAATAATCAGCATTCTGTTATGTCCTTCTTCTACCTCTTTTCTTATCATTCACACTTAGTGAACTTCAAATGAACTACTATAAGTATCTTCTCCAAAAGATATGATCTTTGTCAGCTTTAGGAATCCCTTCAATGCTTCTTTAGTCGGCCAAACCAAGCACACAACATAATTAGAACCGCACAACTAAAACTTAATAGATGCATCGCTTCACAAAGTTGGCTCCACCAAAATTACCCAAACGTCATGCTTCAGATGAAACACAATTAGCGTCTTTTGTTAATTATCTTAGACTCATAAATAAACATGAATTTGAACACACATATCCCATAGATAGACGCAACTGAAGAATCAATAAGATTACTGTTGACTAGCTTTCTGAGAACAATCTTCTGAAACTGTGTCTGGTAAACAGAGTGACATAACTCAATTGTTACTGAACATCTGAATCTGCATGTATGTACATGGTGTAGTAACTATGTCTGAAACATAAAAACAACCGCACACGGCTTCCTCATATCCATACTTAAAAGTGAATACAGTTCACTGGTGCATACTATATGTTGTCATCAATGACAAACATACAATCAACTATTTGCACATAAGAAAATCTCCAACAATATCCCCCTTTGACATTGATGGCAACATATGATATAAAAAAACACCATTAACTCAAAGTATCCTCCTTCTTATTAAAATCTTCTCAATATCCTCATCAAAGGTTCCTCTTCACTGCAGCTCCTCTGACTGTATTTTTATTTTCATGACTAAATACTCCCCCAGAGTATATGCTCCCCCTTACTATATAATCCCCCTTTGACATCAATGGAAAAGGGTGCCAAATACTATTAAGCATAGGTACTACTCCAAAAGTAGAGTAGTCAACCATTCATCAGTCACCAAGGATTGATGCTTTTGCTACAAATTTTAATCAGACTCGGGAAAGGGAATTACTCCCAGCTTCTCCCTAAGATACTCAAAAGTATCTTTTGATAAAGGCTTTGTAAAAATATCTTCTAGTTTTTCTTTAGTGCTTACATAATCCAACTTTACTTCTTTGTATGCAACTTTGTCTCTTAGAAAATGATATTTTATTTCAATGTGTTTTGTCTTTGCGTACATCACAGGGTTCTTTGACATATTGATAGTTCTAGTGTTATCACATTGAATAACAATGGTATAATCAATTTGAATTCCAAAGTCTTTTATCATCTGTTTGATCCAAATAATTGTAGAATAATTAAATGCTGCTGCTACATATTCTGCTTCAGCTACTGACTGAGAAATACAATTCTATTTCTTGCTTGTCCAAGTGACCAATCTGTCTCCAAGGAATACTGCTCCTCCTGAGGTACTCTTTCTATCATCAACACAACCTGCCCAATCAGCATCAATATACACATGAAGTTGTACATTCTCTAAGTTAGGATACCATAAACCATAGTCTATAGTTCCCTTTAAGTATCTGAATATTCTTTTTATTTCCATTAAGTGGTTTTGTTTAAGTTGAGCTTCAAATATTCCAAAAATGCCAACTGCATTAGAATTATTAGGTCTAGATTGAGTGAGATATATGAGTTTTCCAATCATAGACTTGTATAGTATCTTGTCAACTGGTGTGGAATCATCATCTTTAGAAAGCTTGCTTCCTGTTATCATGGGGGTGCTTACTGGCTTGCAATCTTCCATCTTGAAAGTCTTTAATATCTCCTTCACATGTTTAGACTGATTTATGAATATGCCTTTATTTTTTTGTTTCACATTTAATCCTAAAAACTATTTCATAGGTCCAATCATGCTCATTTCAAATTCACTTTTCATCTCTCTTGCAAATTCTACACTAAGCTTGTCATTACCTCCAAAAATAATGTCATCAACAAAGATAGAAACAAGTAGTAAACCTTCAGGTGTCTCTCTGATGAATAATTTGCAATCTGCTGCTCCCTTTTTTGAATCCAATCTTTGTTAAGTATCCATCAAGTCTCTCATACCATGCTCTTGGGGCCTATTTAAGTCCATAGAGGGTTTTCTTTAGTCTGCATACCAAGTCTGGTTTGTCTGGAAGTTTGAATCCTTCAGGCTGCTCTATGTAGCATTCTTCCTTTAAGTCACCATTCAGGAAAGCTGACTTGACATCCATCTGATATACTTTGAAGTTTTTAGATGTTGCATAGGCTAAAAATAACTTTATAGATTCCAGTCTGCTCACAGGGGAAAATTTATCAGAATAGTCAATTCCTTCTCTTTGTGCATATCCTTTACATACCAATCTTTCTTTATTTCTTATCACTGTCTCATCTTCATTCATTTTGTTTTTGAATATCCACTTAGTTCCAATCATGTTCTTGTCACTAGGTCTAGGTACCAATTCCCATGTGTCATTTTTCATTTTTTGATCTAATTCTTCTTGCATAGCACTTTTCCAATTTGAATCATTACATGCATCTTCAACAATTAAGGGCTCAATCTATGAAAGTAAGCATACCTCTTCATCAACGGTTGAACCTTTTTCTCTAGATCTTGTCAAGACTTTACTGCTCTGATCTCCAATGATATCTTCTTTAGAGTGGTATTTGGATGTGTATTTTGAGATTTTAGTTGTGACACTCTCATCTATAATCTGTGATTCTTCTTGACTTGGTTCAGGGTTATTGCATGATACATCAATACAGTCAAACATTTCTTCAATAGTTTTGTATCCTTATTGATAGGTCTAGGTTAATCTTCAATCATAGGTGCATACTCATAATATCTCTCTTGAATCATGAACTTCTCATCAATCTTCACATGTGCACTCTCAATGATTTTCTTCAACCTTAAAGTAAAACATCTATAAACTTTTCTCTTAGTAGGGTAACCAAGAAAAATACCATCATCACTTCTAGCATCAAATTTTCCAACACCATCATCTCTCTTGATGTAGTACTTGCTTCCAAAGATTCTGAAGTATTTTACTATAGGTACATTACCAAACCAAATTTCATAAGGGGTTTTGTCTGTGCCTGGTCTTAGTTGAGTTCTGTTGATAGTATAGACTATTGTATTGACTGCATCTCTCCAATAGGTGTGCACAACTTTTCCTTCAATCATGATAGGGCACGTTGTGTCAAGTATTATCATGTTTATCCTTTCTGCAATTCCATTTTGTTGAGGGGTTTTGGGTGCACTTAGTTGTCTTTTGATCCCATATTTTTCACAATACTCAAGAAACTTATCAGAGGTGAATTCTCCTCCTCTATTAGATCTCAAACATTTTATCTTTAATCTAGATTCATTTTAAACTTTAGCTTTGAATATTTTTAACTTCTCAAAAGCTTCAGATTTGTCTTTCAAGAACGCAACCCACATCATCTTGGAGAAATCATCAAAAAACAAAGTAAAATACCTTTCACCATAGTATGGTCTTGTTTGAGTAGGTCCACATAAGTCTGTATGTATTAGATCTAATTTTTTCTCTCTAGAGTTTTTTTTGCTTCTAAATGAGGTCCTCACATGTTTTCCCATCACACATTTCCTGCACATAGTATCAACTAGTCCTGCAATACTAGGAAGGTCTCTTACTACCTTTACATTACTTATCTTCACTATGTTGTCAAAATTGATATGACAAAGTCTCTTGTGCCATAGCCAACTGTCATCCACTTTTGCAACAAAACAACTTACTTTAGAGTTAAGCTGAAAAACATTACCTTTG
Organism: Thuja plicata; assembly: GCA_018584345.1. Classification (NCBI taxonomy): domain Eukaryota; kingdom Viridiplantae; phylum Streptophyta; class Pinopsida; order Cupressales; family Cupressaceae; genus Thuja; species Thuja plicata. The sequence continues at coordinate 1,256,227 of MU223889.1, forward strand.
GTTTTTGAGCCCGATGTCATCATGTCTCCTTCTTTGTTTTTGATAATGCATCTATTTTTTTGAATTCCAATTGATATCCTTTATCTAGCAACTGTCCAACACTTAGCAAGTTATGATGCAAACCATCAACATAAAGAACATCATATGTCTTGTGCTTTCCATCTAAGGTGATAGATCCTCTACCTGTGATAGGTTTGGGAGTGTTATCTCCAAATCTAACCATGTCACCTTTGTACTTGTCTAGATGTACAAATCTATCTTTGTCTCCTATCATGTGATGTGAACACCTACTATCTATGATCTAGTCTGTTCTGATGTCAGCTTGTGATACTAAAGCCAATTCTTGTGCTTTCTTTTCATCTTCAATTTCTATTTGATCAATCATTTTTTCATTATCCTTAATTGCAACAAATCCAATTTCATCTTTTCCTGAGTCATCATCAGTTACACCATCCTTAACATGATAGCATTCCTTAGTATATTTGGGTTTGTAATCTGATCTATACTTCTTGACTCTTGTAGGACACTTGGATGCAAAGTGGCCAACTTTGTTACATGAAAAACATTTGAATGGTAGTTGTCCTTCATATTTTCGTTTACCTTTTCTTTCCTTCTTAGCTATCATAGCAATGATTTCATCTATCTCTGTATCAACTTCTTCTTTCTCAACATTACTAGAGATGTTTAAGGATTTCTTACCATGGACTGAGGCTTTGAAAGTTGTTTCCATTTTAGGTTCTGTCTTCAATCTTGATATCTCAAATGCTGATATTTTACTAATCAAGGTTTCTCTTTTGAAGTCCTTTGAAAATTGCATGAGTTCATCCAAGATGTTTATCTTTCTTTCATAATCTGTTGTCAATGTGGCCATCCGTTTGTCCATTATATCATCCTCTGAAATTTCTCCACCGTTGTTCCTAATACCTGAGACTGCTTCATTAATCCTTTGATTGTAAGCTCTAATGTTTTCTTCAGGTAGCATCTCTAAATTTTTGTATCTTTTCTTCCATGTCTTTTTGTGTGCATTCTTGGCTTGGATGTCTCCTTCAAACATGTCTTCTAGGTATTTCCAAATTGAATATGCTTTGTCTGCCTTCTTGATCTCAGAAAATTCACTGTCAGATAGGGAACTTATTAGGGCTTCTTTGGCAATTGCATTTTGGGTGAATACTTCCTTTTGTTTATTGGTAGAATCTTCTTCCGCAAGGTCCTTCAAGGTGGGAACATCTATTGCATGAGTAGCAATCTCATAAATCTCAAAACCAATGCACTGAAGATGTGTTATCATTTTGTTCTTCCAATCAAGATAATTCTCTCCATCAAACTTAGGATTCTCTTTCCTAAAGTATGCCATTTGATCAACCTTAAGCTTGTTAGAAATAACTGAGAGGTGGGGGGGGTGAATCAGTGGCCTCAGAAATTTGTCCCTCAAACTTAACCACCAATCAATAAATCTTAGATTATTATGTCCCTACAAGATGCATGCCATGAAATACTAATAATGATTAACTGTCTGTCAGTTTTCTCTGTAAATCTTTATTCTTTCTTGATTACCGATAAGCAGTATAACTATTTACCAAAACTCATTAAATAAGCATAGTATACCGATCAATCTAGAGTTAGCTATGTAAGATGCAAGATAGTAAAGAAATGAATCATACACACATAACACATGAATTTTAACATGGAAACCCTGTTAAGGGAAAAAAAACTGGGACCAGTACCACAAATTTCCACTCTTTTGAAGTGAGCTCTGTTAGGAGCCAACCATATTAAAGGTTAAAAACACGATTTTAAGTGCAACCTTGTGAGAGAATTTTATACATAGAGGTTGTCACTTAGTATCAAACATCTATTGCTACCATCCTTGAATCAGCCTCCTTCTTAGACTGTCAATAGGTATCAGGAAAGTCCAATGCTTCTTTCATGAATCAACCTTTTTGGTACTCCTTGAGATGTATCTCAATATATAGAATATTGTTAAGTCCTACTCGGTTAAGAGACTTGATCCTTCAATGGTTAAACTGAAACACTATGACGGGTTCATATTGCAACTTTGAATTGCATATTTTTAGATCTATTTAAGTACATTACCTCTTTGACCAATGTATCGATTCAATCCTTGTGCTCCATACTTTCTTCTTTGTGATGTTGTGCTCACTATTTTTTGGTGTCTATAGAATTCCTTAGCTCTTCCTTCATCTTGTTTGATCAGCACTGCATGAAGTTGTTATTCATTAGTTTCTCTTTAGCATCCTCTTTTTATTCACTCCCCTTAATCCCATCCGTAAATAAATTAAGCTTGTCGCTTATATAGACATAATATTTATTTTTTCTTGATTCTTGATTCTTGGTGTGATAAACAATCCAGCCAATTAGATTTAAACCATAACTCCTAATTTTTCTTGTAGATATCTTCTTTCCAACTGTACAAATCATCTTTAAATCAATCACTTATCTCTGGTTGAATAAAACAAAGTAGACAACTAGTTAAGTCTATTTTTAGCTCTGCCAGCTAGATATTTTGTTGTTTTCTGAACTCTCAGTTTTGTCGGTCACCACTGTAGTTAGTCGTCGGTGACAACTGGTTGATCCTTCAGTGAGACTCCAGTTAGCTTTGTGATCTCTACCTATCAGGCATCATTGGGATTTTACTCGTCGAGAAACTCTGTATCTTTGGTCGTCAGGCAACATTTTGACATTTCTCATCGGGCATCACCATGGTTTTGCTTCGTTTGAAAATACTATGCTTCTGATTGTCGGGTATCACTATGACTGTTCTTCTTTTTTTTGTCTGTCAGTGTGCACTTTGTTGGTGTTGTTTGTCACTTAGTGAATACTTGACTTTTATGCATTGCTGAAAGAATAACTTTGGTTCCTTTGGTTCTATGAAGTCTTTGGCATTATGTACATGACCGTACAGATGATATCAAGTTGGCATCAATAAAAATATAGTCCATTAACTGATTTAATGACCTACATTATCTTTCAACTTAAAATTATCAAAAATTCAATCAGTTACATGTCATCAATCCCTCCCTTTGGCATTGATGGCAACATACTATATTATCACACTATACTATTTCTAATACAATATGAAATACAAAACTTGAGATTCATCAAACTACCAATCTTTTTGTTCTATTAACCGATAAATGTCTGACCATTGGTAAGCTCTGTTTTAGCTTAGATTTGATTCTTGCAGCTCTCTATCTTCTAATGTGTTGTGTTCTTTCCTTGTTTCAATTTCTCTCCCTTGACTGTTCTTCTCTTTTGACTTCTTTTATTTTGTCAGCAACTCTCCCTTTGTATAATATTTCCATACAATTTCTCTCCCTAAGGATATAATCTCTCCCTATTAGAGTAATGTGATAATGGATAATCTCTCTCCTTTTAGAGAAAGATGTGATAATATGGATAATCTCTCTCCCTTTGACAACAATGCCAAACAAATATTTCACAAAATATCTTACATTAATGTCAAACAATCATTTCTTTCCATCCATAATATATTCCTTGAATTACCCTTATCCATCAGCAATACAACAATATGCTCTGGTGCTCGGTGCTAATATATACATGTCTGTATATAGATGTAGCCTTGAAGTTCATCTCTTTTCTTGCATCATCATTAATGATATTCTGATAATATATAGGCTGATGCAACTTTCTAGTCATTTTACTGACTGGTAGACAAGGGTTTGAGCCCTAGTCTCTTTCTCAAGTACTCAAATGCATCCTTGGGTAGTGGCTTGGTGAAGATGTCAGATAATTGTTCTTTGTATTGCACATAATCAAGTATCACCTCTTTTGCTTGACCTTGTTCTCTCAAATAATGATACTTGATGGCAATGTATTTAGTCGTAGCATGCATGACTGGATTCTTGGAAATATTTATTGCACTGTTGTTATTACAATAGATAATTATTGGTTCTAGGATCTTCATATGCATACCTTCCAATAAATATTTGATCCATGCAATATTTGAGAAATTTGTAGCAGAAACAACATACTCTGCTTCTGCAGTAGACTGAGAGATGCATCCTTATTTTTGGTTATTCCATGTGACAAGTCTGTCACCCATAAAGAATGCTCCTCCAGTTGTGCTCTTTCGGCCATCAAGATTTCCAGCCCAATCAGTGTCGGTAAACCTTAAGTTCAAATTTGCCTTCTCTTCTATACCATAAGCCATATTCCTCGATATTCTTTAGATATCTTAAAATTCTTTTCACAATAGTCATATATGATTCCCTAGGGCTAGCTGAAAATCTAGCAACAATTCCTAATGCATGTGCAATATCTGGTCTAGTGTGTACAACATACATGAGTTTTCCAATCATTGATCTGTACAAAGTCTTATTTACCTCTGATGTCTTGTCCTCCTTTGTCAACTTACATCCAATATCCATCGGTGTTCCATCTAGTTTGGAATCTTTCATCTTGAATATTTTCAGGACCTCTTTAATGTATTTGGACTATGTAATGAAAATACCTTTACATTGTTGCATGATCTGTAGACCAAGAAAGAAATCAATCTCTCCAAACATAGACATCTAAAACTCTTTTCTCATATCATTAGAAAATTATTTTCATAGCATATCATTGCCTCCAACTATATTGTCATCAACAAATATTTCAGCAACCAAAGTGTTAGCATCAGTATCTTCCTTCAAATAAAGATTACTATTTTCACTAGTCCTTACAAATCCAATACTTATAAGATAGGAATGAAGTCGTTCATACTAGGCTCGAGGAGCTTGTTTTAATCCATACAAGGCTTTATGAAGTCTACATACCATATTTCTCTTGTTTGGATCTACAAACCCTTCTGGTTCCTCAATGTATACCTCTTCTTCAAGTATTCCATTTTGGAATGATGACTTGACATCCATCTGGTATACCTTGAATCCTTTGAATGCAGCATAAGAAAGTAGTATTATTACACCTTCTAGCCTAGCAGTGGGTGCAAAGGTCTCTCCATAGTTAATACCTTCCTCTTTTGCATACCCCTTGCATACTAGTCTTGTTTTGTTTCTTGTGACTTCTCCATTCTCATTCAGCTTGTTCTTTAATATCCATTTAGTACCGATGACATTCTTGTCATCTGGTCTTGGCACAAGTGACCATGTCTTATTCTTCTCAATCTACTCAATCTCATCATTCATAGCACTTATCCATTCTTCATTATCAAGTGTAGCATTGACAGATTTTGGTTCAAACTCACAAATTAAACAACTTGTGTTTAGAGATTTACTTCTTTTTCTTGTACTAGCTTTCTTGTCTCCTATGATCTGGATCTCTGGATGGTTCCTTCTTACATATCTTGCAAGTATAGGTTCAGCTCTTTGTCTATCATCTTGATCATCATTTTGTCCTTCATTCTGTTCTTCATCACCTTGCACATTATTTTTATCATTATCCTAACCATCGATATTTGCATCCTGACCGTCGGTTACAACATTCTGTTGCTATGGAATTAAGCACTGTTGCTCGGGAAGCGTGTTAGGTTCTTCATTGTATACAAACTTTTTTTATTCATCTAGTTATTTTGTGCTTTCCAGCTCATTCTTTTCTACAAATTTATCTATCTTCACATTTGCACTTTCAACAATTTTGTTAGAGGCCTTAATAAGACATTTATAAGCCTTGCTTTTGGTGGAATACCCTAGAAAGATACCTTCATCACTCTTGGTTTCAAGCTTTCCATTTTTATCATCTCTTAATATATAACATTGACTACCAAAGATTTTGAAGTAACTTACATTGGGTGTTTTATCATACCATAGCTCATAGGGTGTCTTCTTTGTGTCTTTCTTCAATTGTACTCTGTTTAATGTGTAGACAACAAGACTGACAGTTTCCCTTTAGAAGATTTGGGTGATCCCTTTCTCTATCATCAGTGTTCTAGAACAATCAACTATGGATCTGTTCCTTCTCTTAGCAATCCCATTTTGTTGTGGTGTTCTTGGAGCAGAAACCTATCTTTTTATACCATGCTCATTACAGAAGTTAGTGAATTCATCTGATATAAACTCTCCTCCTCTATTTGATCTCAAGCATTTCAAATCCTTACCACTTTTTTTTTTGACCATAACCTTATACCATTTAAACATCTTGAATGCTTCAGATTTATCTTTTAGAAACATAACTGTCATCATTCTAGAGTAATCATCAACAAAGAGAATAAAATATCTATCTCCATGATAACTCTTTGTCCTTATTGGTCCACATAGATTAGTATGGACTAATTCTAGAATATCATCAGATGTATGGGTTTTACTTTTGAACTATACTTTGTCATCTTACCTTTTTGACAATTCTTTCACATGATATTGTCAGGCTTTGACATCGTTGGTAAGCTTCTTATATTTCTCCTTCTGCTTATTTTAATCATGTCAAAATTCACATGACATAATCTTTTGTGCCACAACCATATGTCTTCATTTTTAGTCATAGAAGCAAGTGGTGTTAGTATCATTCAGATAGAATAAGTTACCTTTTGTCTGTTCACCAGTATCAATCAATCTTCCTAATTCATTGAAGATCTTTGCCTTCTTATTCTCAAATTCTACTCTGTGACCTGAATTATTCAACTGAGAAACACTCAACAGATTATAATTCAATCCTTTTACGCAATAAGCATTTTCACATTTAATCAGGTTATTCAACATTATAGTTCCTTTACCTTCAAGTGGACAAGGTGTATCATTACCCATTCTTACTGTACCACCATTATAATACTCAAAAGTGTAAAAATTTTCTTTGTCACCAGTCATGTGGTGAGTGAAACCACTATCTATAATCCAGATGTCATTCTTTCTAACCTTAGATATGAGTGTAGTTTCTATATACCTTTCATCTTCATCTGAATCATCTTTCATAGCCACAAACACCATCTCAATGTCTTCATCAGGTTTGGTGTCAGTATCTTCATCTTTGCAAGCAGCTAGGTAGCTAGCTTTCTTTCCTTTGTCCTTGTAGTCTCGGGTATCTCTTCTTTTTGATTTTTGGTAACTTCTATAATCCTTGTTATCACCTTTGTCAAGTTTCTTCTCAAAAGATCTGTCATTAACTCTGTCATCTTTTCTTCTGTTAGGACATCCTACAACAAAGTGTCCAATCTCTTTACAATTAAAGCATACAATTGGTAACTTGCATTTGTATTTACCTTTGCCTCTCTACATTCTTCTAGCTATAAGTGCTTCTATTTCATCTAAATCTTCTTCTTCACTTTCACTTTCACTATCTATTCTAGATGTGTGTCTATGACTTGATTTGCTTATTCTCATAGAAGATTTAAATGCAGACTATAATTTTGGTAAGACACTATTATCAAAGTTATTCATCTCAAATGAAATGAGTCTACCAATTAAGCTATCAAGAGTGAATGTATTGTTTTCTACTTATCTCATTTCTTGAATGACAGAAACTCTAATAGCATATACAGGCAGTAAGGTTCTTAAAATTTTACTTACCACTATCTCCTCTTCAAGTGTGCCTCCAACTCCTTGTATAGCATTGACTACTTCTTTGACTCTTGTGTTGTACTGTGTGATGTTTTCTCCTTCTTTCATTTTGAGATCATCAAATTTTCCTCTAAGGCTTTCTTCCTTGGCTCTCAAAACATTTGTATCACCTCCATGTACAAGCTTCAATTTGTCCCACATCTTCTTTGCACTTTTTCAATGTTTGACATCTTCAAATTCAACATTAGAGCGTGAGGAAGAAAGCTCTATGACCATGCAGTTGTGCTCATGCTTCTCTCTCAATTGATCTACTGTTAATACTCTTGTGGGAAACACATATTTAGTATCTACGAATTGAGTAACATCATTACCAGTACCTGATAAGTGGAGTCTTATCCTTCTTTTCCATGAATAAAAGTTGTCTTTCTTCAACTTGGGCACATCTCATTTGTTCATCTTGTGATCTTGACTTAGGTATTGAAACCTTCCTTTCTAAGCACACAAGCTCTGATACCAATTGTTAGTAATAACTAAGAGTGGGGGGTGAATCAATGGCCTCAAAAATTTATCCTTCAAACTTAACCACCAATCAAAAAATCTTAGATTAGTATGTCCCTACAAGGTGCATGCCATGAAATACTAATAATGATTAACTTTCTATCAATTTTCTCTGTCAATCCTTATTCTTTCTTTATTACTGATAAGCAGTATAACTATTTACCAAAACTCAGTAAATAAGAAGAGTATTCCAATCAATCTAGAGCTAGCTATGTAAGATGCAAGACAGTAAAGAAATGAATCATACACACATAACACATAAATTTTAATGTGGAAACCCTGTTAAGGGAAAAACCACTGGGACCGGTACCCCAAATTTTTAGTCTTCTGAAGTGAGCCCTATTAGGAGCCAACCATGTTTAAGGTTACAAACACACTATTAAGTGAAATCTTGTTAGTGTATTTTATACATAGAGGTTGTCACTTAGTATCGGGCATCTATTGCTACCATCCTTGAATCAACCTCCTTCTTAGACTGTCAATAGGTATCAGGAAAGGCCAATGCTACTTTCATGAATCAACCTTTTTGGCACTCCTTGAGATGTACCTCAATATATAGAAGACTGTTAAGTCCCACTTGGTTAAGAGACTTTATGCTTCAATGGTTAAACTAAAACACTATGAATTGTTCATATTGCAACTTTGAATTGTAAATTTCTAGATCTATTTAAGTACATTACCTCTCTGACCAATGTATCAATTCAATCCTTGTGCTCCATAATTTTTTCTTTGTGATGTTGTACTCACTATTCGTCAGTGTCTGTAGAATTCCTTAGCTCTTCCTTCAGCTTGTTTGATCAGCACTGCATGAAGTTTTTCTTCATTAGTTTCTCTTTAGCATCCTCTTTTTATTCACTCCCCTTAATCCCATTTGTAAATGAATTAAGCTTGTCTTTTATATAGACATAATATTCATTGTATCTTGATTCTTGATTCTCGGTGTGATAAAAAATCTAGCCAATTAAATTTAAAGCATAAATCCTGATTTGTCTCGTAGATATCTTCTTTCCAACTATACAAATCATCTTTAAATCAATCACTTATCTCTGGTTGAATAAACCAAAGTAGACAACTAGTTAAGTCTATTTTTAGCTTTGCTAGCTAGATATTTTTTCATTTTCTAAACTCTTGGTTTTGTTGGTCACCATTGTAGTTAGTCATCAATGAAAAATGACTGATCCATTGGTGAGACTCTAGTTAGCTTCATAATCTCCATCCATCGGGCATCATTAGAATCTTACTCGTTGGTCAAATCTGTATCTTTGGTCATCGGGCAACCTTCTGACTTTGCTCATCGGGCATCACTGTGGTTTTTCTTTGTCAAGCAACACTATGCTTCTGAACATTGGGTATCATTGTGACTATTCTTCTTTGGTCTATCCGTCGATGTGCACTTCATCGATGTTGTTTGTCACTTAGTGAATACTTGACTTTTACGCATTGCTGAAAGCATAACTTTGGTTCCTTTGTGATGTGACACCCAGCCTTGCTATTCAAACCCCAAACTCTCTTAGGGATTATTTAGGTCTTTCACCTAACCAAATAGGGTTTCTACTCACCCTAGGCTCCCTAGGATCCTACTTAAGAGATCCTACCTATTCAGTTGGGGCACATCAACAAAGTAGAACCATACTTGCTCACTAGCTTCTCCAATCCACAATCAACCTCAAGTCGATCAAAGGCTTCCAAGGGTGTTATCCATTCATCTAGGGTTTCATTAGATCCCTTTTGACATCTGACACCCCAATCAATACCATAGTCATGGGTGATTACAACCCACAAGTGTAAATACACCAAAAAGCTGTAAAAAGGCTACAAGGATTAGCCCTCAACATGGACTTAAAATGAGATATCTTGAAAAACCCCTTAACAAATCCCAAAACAAATCACCAATCTAGATACCCTTTTTAGAGTACTTGGGGATTTTATAATTTTTAAGCCCCCAACTTGTCAGTACAGCCAAAGCACAATTTGAGGCTTAAAAAGAGGGTTTTAAGGGTTTCACTACTGACAGTGGCAAAGTTTGTTTTTGTCCCTCTTGGGAACCTTTCCAGAACTTCTCCTTTGGAATGTAGTTATTATGACCCTCCTTATTTCTTTCCACATGCCTAGATTGAGGCATCAATGCCCTCAACCCCCTCTATTTCCCGCTATCTTCTCTGTGACCCCTAGCCAAGTTACAGTTGACTTACCTAGGGCATCACTTAAAAAATGCTTGTTGTTCTTTTCTTGGGCCCTCCTATTGTGTACATAGAGTACATGGAGTCTAGTTACAAATCCCAAGATACCATAGGAATCCAATGGTGGGAAGTGGCCCTAAGACCCCATTTACACTTGCAGCTCTGTTCAGACCAGCGAACTGGAAAAACCAAAATAAATTTCTAAAGCACTACAAACTGAAAGAAAAACTCAAAAAAAAACCACACAAAGATTCACAACAACAACACAGAACTTATCCAACACAAAATTTAAGTCATCTAATCCACTTTTATTCAAATACCTTGCAAAACACAAAATTATCAAAGAGATGCTTATGCACAGTCTGTACAGTGCTTGTTCAAACTTGACCAACCTGATGAAAAGGTTGTCCTTACCCTTTTATAGGTTCCTCCCTTACATTCTTAACTATTTAAGATAGTTAGAGCATCGCCAACACAAGAATGCTAAAAAGTTGCTCATAGCAAGAAAAGTTGTCAAGACAACATGACAACTTTTTAGCAACTTTTGCTCCAAATGGAGTTAGATTCCCAAACTTGTCCTAAAAACCACATGAACATGGAATATGCATATAATGAATTCAAATAACCTATCTAAGGCCTTAGGAACCTTGCTATACCATTTTACCCATTCTAGGACCTGAGTCACCTAGTTGACAACAAATAGCAATCTAGCAACTTGGCCATTTTGGGCCTTTCCAACTTTTCTAAACACACCAAAGGACCAAATGGTTCCTCTTATTGAACTAGTGATGTGGCTAGCATCACTACAATCCAAAATAATGAAGAATCCATAGGTCTCACACTATCCTACCTAGGTGCTCCTACACCATACCCCCCCCCCAAGGAACTAAGTTGAGCTTGATGGGATCATGTCCAGGGGTATGCCAACCTTCTGGAACTCTTCCTCAGCAACCCAAGTAGCCTCTAAATTTGGATTTCCCTTCCTCTTGATGAGGTGCTCCATATACACCTTGTGCCTTGTAAACTTCCTCACCCTTGAGTCTAACACCTTCTCTACCTCCAACTGGCTATTAGTAGGTGCTGCAATAGGTTCAAAATCATCATGAACATCTGGACTGATCTAAGATAGGTGGCCTTTATATGTCACCAAGTCCTGCACATTAAAAATAGGGGATATGCCTAAATCAAAAGGTAAATATACCTTATAGGAATTTTCTCCATACTTTTCCAATATCTTGCAAGGGCCCACTCTTTTCATCTGCAACTTGGTAGGAATACCTTTTTGAAGCCTTGATTTGTTAAGATGGACCATCACATAGTCCCCAATAGAAAACTGAATATTCTTCCTCTTTTCATCCACCTTGACCTTGATTCTTTGGGTATTATCTTGGATGGTCTTCTTGACTTGCTCATGAATCTCCTTCATGGTTTGTACAAAGTCTTTAGCCTGACCACTTCTCCAATCCATGCCTTTAAGACACCTCAATTCACACACACCTCTTGGATGCATGCCATAAACAATCTCAAAAGGGTTATTTCCAATGGTCCTATTCTTTCTATCATTGTAGGTATATTCTGCTTGTGAGATGATGACATCCCAAGTTTGGCCATACTCCTTAGTTAGGCACCTAACAAGGTTACCTAAGGTCTTGTTAACCACTTCAGTTTGACCATCAGTTTGTGGATGGTAAGCTGAACCAAAACACATGTTTGTGCCAAGCTTCTTCCACAAGGTCTTCTAGAAGTGACTCATGAATTTGACATCCTTATTAGACACTATGCTTAATGGAAGTCCATGGATCCTTACAATCTCTTTGAAAAACAAGTGAGCAATATGACTTGCATCATTAGTTGCCTTACATGGGATGAAATACCCCATTTTACTGAATCTATCAACCACAACATAGATGCTATAATAACCTTGCTTAGTTTTAGGAGAGCCTACAACAAAATCCATACTTACACAATCCCATGGCCAGTTTGGAATTGGTAGGGGCTGGTAAAGACCTACATTGCTCATTCCTCCTTGTGCCTTCATGCACACCATGCACTGCTCCACATACTTGGTCACATCCTTGACCAACTTGGGCCAATAATAGAACCTTTGCAATAGTTCTATGGTCTTGTTGATACTTGTATGCACCCTAAAATGGTCGCCTAGACTCTGGGCCCCATTTATTATTTTATAAATTTATCAAATTCTTAAATCAATGATTTGGAATATTTTCAATTCAAATCAATTTCCTTGATCAAATTGTAATTAATTCAATTATTCAATTATTTCAATATTTCCTAAGGTTTGATCACTCTTATTTAATTAAAAGATTTAATCTCCATTTTAATTAAATTCTTCTTATTTAATTAAATTCAAATTCCTCCCATTTAATTAAATAAAATTATTCTAATTTATTTAATTGAAAGAAAACCTCTCTTTTAATTAAATAAATAAAAATCCCCACTTAAAGCACTTTATTTGTTGAAAAAGGAAATGAATTGAATTAAATTAAATCCCTTTTTCATCACATCTTCCTAAGTGGTGGGTTTTTGCCTCTTAATCTCAACCATTGATTATTTCTTTTTGCCTCTTAATCTCAATCATTCACTTTCCTTTAAAAGGAGACCT
>MU223889.1:1315723-1325818 GCA_018584345.1 Thuja plicata
CATTTATGAATTTGGAGACTCATAAATGAATATGTAAGAGCCTTTAATGCCCAAGGCATTAATAAGGCATGGGAGAGACATAGGCTTAAGGTCTTCATATTAATGAAGGCATTAATGAAGGCTTTAATGAGGTAAGGGAGGATGTAAGAGAGCGGTTTGAGAAAATGGACTTTAAGAAAGTCCAGCTTGAGAAAGTGGACTTTCTCAAGTGTGTTGAGTTGTTAAGTATTCCTTAATGGAATGTGACAACATTAGGAGGTGGGTTAGAGTAGAATTTAGGTTTAAGATTAGATTAGCATGGGTGAATGGGTTGAGAAGGGTTAGAACCTGGGGTAGAAGTGGTTGAGATAGGTTAGGTTGGGTTTTGAGGGAATATTAATAAATGAAATAAACTTATTTAATTCATTTAAAAACAATGGAATTAATTATTTAAACAATAAAATTGCTTTTTAATAATTAGGGGACTATAGCCATTTTAATTAAATTAAATAGGCTAGGGGAATGGGTTATTTGCAAGTGGGTATTTGATTTTGGGATTTATTTAATTCCTTTATAATTAAATACTATAGCCATATTTGATTTTGGTTTGATTTGATTGGTCAAAATTGATTTGAATTGTATGGCTATAATAGTTAATATAAATCAGTGATAAAAATCACCTAGGATATTAAATTGATTCAAAGAATTACGCCAAACAGTAACAGGGTCATTTGGTCATAATCGAGGGTATGATCATACTTAGGGAAAATAGGGTCTATAGTTACAATAGACCAAATTCAGGTGGTTACAAGTCTAACCCTCCTTCTTTCTTTCCACATGCTTAGATTGAGGCATCAGTGCCCTCAACCCCATCCATTTCCCACTGTCTACTATGTGATCCCTAGCCAAGTTACAGTTGACTTGCCTAGGGAGTCACTTCAAAAATGCTTGTTGTGCTTTTCTTGGGCCCTCCTACAATGTACATAGAGTCATGGACTCTAGTTCCAAATCCCAAGAGACCATAGGAATCCAATGGCGGGAAGTGGCCCTAAGACCCCATTTTACACTTGTAGCTCTGTTCAGACCAGCGAACTGGGAAAATTAAAATGAATTTCTAAAGAACTACAAACTGAAAGAAAAACTCAAAACAAAACCACACAAATATTCACAAAAACAACACAAAACTTCTCCAACACAAAATTTAAGCTATCTAATCCACTTTTATTCAAATACCTTGCAAAACACAAAATTAACAAAGAGATGCTTATGCACAGTCCGTACAGTTCTTGTTCAAACTTGACCAACCCGATGAAAAGGTTGTCCTTGTCCTTTTATAGGTTCCTCCCTTGAGTTATTAACTATTTAAGATAGCTAGAGAATTGCCAAGACAAGAATGCTAAAAAGTTGCTCATAGCAAGAAAAGTTGTCAAGACAACATGACAACTTTTTAGTAACTTTTGCTCCAAATGGAGTTAGATTCCCAAACTTGTCCTAAATACCAAATGAACATGGATTATGCATAGAATGACCTCAAATAACTTATCTAAGGCCTTAGGAACCTTTCTAGACCAATTTACCCATTCTAGGACCTAAGTCACCTAGTTGACAACAAATAGCAACTTCTAGCAATTTGGCCATTTTGGGCCTTTCCAACTTTCCTAAACACACCATAGGACCAAATGGTTCCTATTATTGAACTAGTGATGTGGCTAGCATCACTAAAAGACAAAATAACAAAGAAGCCCTAGGTCTCACACTAGCCTACCTAGGTGCTCCTGCACCACTTTGGTTCTCTGAAGTCTTTGGCATTATGTACATGACCGTACAAATGTTATCAAGTTGACATCAATGACAATACAGTCCATTAACTGATTTAATGACCTGCATTATCTTTCAACTTAACATTATCAAACATTCAATCAGTTACATGTCATCAAAGCTGTTAGGATTTTTCTCCAAGGAACTTGGCTATGAAACCAATTGTTGGAATAGTCCTAAGGGATAACTGAGAGGGGGGGGGTGAATTAGTTATCATAAATTTAATTTCTTTCCTCTAATTAATTACAGAATATCATAATCACATACACATTTAATATAACACAAAATAGAACACCACAATTTTGGTTACGATGAAACCAAACTAGGTAAAAACCCTGGTAGGAATTGGCACCCACAAAGAACTATACTATAGTGTAATAATCCCTGTTAGAAGATCTTACAACCCTGTTAGGAGTTGATCTTTACAAATCAATAAGTATAGTGACCTGGTTAAGGGTCTGGCCCTGTTAGGAGTCTTTTACAAATAACCCTGTTAGGGGTGAGGACTCACTGTCAAAAAGCTCACTACTAAAATGATGAAGGCTACAACCTTCAGTAAGACAAATATACACTATATCTAATAATGAATTGTTTGAGTAGAGTTGTTGTCTTGATCAGTTCCAATGAATTTTATATATACTCTCTGCTTCTTCACATAGATCTTTATCTAATGAATGAAATGACTTTACGGTCCCAAAACAATCAACATTTTGTTCTGTCCTTCTTCTATCTCTTTTCTTATCATTCACACTTGGTGATCTTCAAATGAACTACTATAAGTATCTTCTCCAAAAGATATGATCTTTGTTGGCTTTAGGAATCCCTTCAATGCTTCTTTAGTTAGCCAAACCAATCACGCAACATAATTAGAACTGCGCAACTCAAACTAAATAGACACATCACTTCACAAAGTCGGCTCCACCAAAATTACCCAAACATCATGCTTTGGATGAAACATGATTAGTGCCTTTGGTTAATTATCTTAGACTCATAACTAAACATGAATCTAAACACGCATATCCTATAGATAAAATAAACTGAAGAATCAATAAAATTACTAACAGCTTCTTGAGAACAATCTTTTGAAACTGTGTCTGGTAAACAGAGTGACATAACTCAATTGTTACTTAACATCTGAATGTGTGTGTATGTACATGGTGTAGTAACTATGTCTGAAACATAAAACCAACCGTGCACAGCTTCCTCATATCCATATTGAAAAGTGAATACAGTTCACTGTTGCATACTATATGTTGTCATCAATGACAAACATATAGTCAACTATTTGCACAGAAGCAAATCTCCAACAAGGATGAGAAAAAAGAATTTGTAATTGGGAATGAGAGGTCATGAGAAGTAGAGTACAATTCCAAAATCATGTTATTCAAAGTTTCTTTTTCTTTCAATGGTGTACTTTTAAATTATTAATCAAAATTCCATATTCATCAGAAAAGTTATTTTATTTGTTAATAAATATATTTATGCTTTTCTGTTTATAGCATTCATAGGTTCTCCTATGTTCAAGTAAGTATTCATCACCTAGTAAGACAGAGGATATGTCTCATGTTATATATGTTTATGCAATTGGTAAAGTTATGTGTATGATGATCTACACTAGATCAGATATTTTCCAAGTATTAAGAATCTTGAGTCATTTCATGGCTAACTATGGCTAGGATTATTGAGTTGTAGTGAAGAGAGTCTTATAATGTTTTTTGATTATTTTTATGTAGTGTTCCTTATGTTATGAGGGATATTTTTCATACAAGACTTGTAGAATTTAATTGATATTTAGACATGTAAATTCTATTTGAGTGACTGATTTTGGTAGTAAAAACTCTACAAATGGTTATTTATTGAACTTTGTTTTAGTGCTATTAGTTGGATGAACATGTCTTAT
The DNA here is from genome assembly GCA_018584345.1 of Thuja plicata. Lineage (NCBI taxonomy): Eukaryota > Viridiplantae > Streptophyta > Pinopsida > Cupressales > Cupressaceae > Thuja > Thuja plicata. The sequence goes on from MU223889.1 coordinate 1,319,421, forward strand.
GATATTTTTCACTTTCTTTATAATAGAGATAAAGGGTACAATATTGATTCATACTTATAAGGATGTAATTTTCTTCTATATATTGCATTGTTATGTTGTGTTGAGTCATGATGTATTTAAGATTAAATGTAATAGTTATAATGCCATCAACATGGAGATTTATTTAAATTTTCACGTATGAGAAAATGACATTGTATCAAAGTATCATTTCATTCGTGACATGGCATGGGATGAGATGATGATGCTTAAACATGTTGTTACTTTGAAGAATTTTACAAATGGATTGATAAAGCCTATGAATATGAAGGGGTTCAAGTAGGGTGGTGATTCTATGAGCCTCTCAACGCTTCACAAACACTGAATACTATTGATCTTTATTATTATCTTGTTGGCATGCCGGAGAACATTTAGATATATGTTTCATATACTCCTTTGAATTATAATGCCTAATTAATCTATTTTTTGAACTTCTGGTGATCCCCAATAGAAAATAGAATCCCATGATGAATCATTCACTATTCCATGTATATGCACTATTATGGAATGTGTAAGAGTATTTTTCTCATATAAGTTGTAAAATGCTTTTATTAAATCATAAGAATTTGTATGAGGTGTAAGAAATTTGTTGATGCACATAAAAGAATCTAATAGAGGAGTTACATTGTTGGCTAACTTATAATGAATTCTATCAGAAATCATAAATCATCTTCAAAATATCAAAAATAGAGTGCCCAGTTTGGTGAGTGGAATATGATGATCATATGGTAGCTTTGAATATGTGTACAAAATATACTATTTTCAGCTAGTGAACTCAAAATTGGGATGGGTCCTTGGATTTTGATTTTGTATTTAGGTTCCACACTTTGTTTATTTTTTTCTTATGGTTTCCCATGAATAACTTGTTGGTTTTATGCATTGCTTCTATTTATTGAGCACTGGAAATGGAGATTCCATACTATATCAAGTTCCTTCCTATTATCAAAAAATGTCCACACATAAAGTTGGATTTTATTTGATTTTAATTTGATTAATATCATTATTGAATAAAGAAAAGATACCAATACATTTTCTAGTGTGGCTTTTTGGGAAAGGTTCTCTCCAACTATTAATTTTTTGTGTTATGTGATTATACTTCAATGTGGATACCAACACATTTTCTAGTGTGCCTTTTTGTGAAAGGTTTTATCTAACTATTTTTTTGTGTTATGTTATTATACTTCAATGTGTTACTTTTGTTCATGACTTATTTTTTCTGATTTTTTTAGAATATTTTTTTATATACCACTTTTGTCATTGTTTAGTGGAGATAGTATTTCTATTATCGTAGTTTCCTTTCCAAATTGAATAAATTAAATGTATGAATAATTTAAGTTTTGTTTTCATATAAACATCCCTATCTATGTCACAATCTATTCATAAAGGTCCTAGAATTTGGTAGTTTATTGTGGAGTTACAAATTTGAGTTTTTAAAATTACTTGACGTCATCTGAAGATTCAGAATGAATATGATATATGGATAAAAAGTTATGCATATAATTTACTAAACTTTGGTCATCTAAAACGTATTCACTTCTCATATATATTTTGAATAAATACAGTAACTAACAATATTTAAAAATATAACAAAGGACAAGGATTTGGTTTCTCTACCTAGGCCTGCAGCCAAACTCCAAAGCAAGGACAAGGGGGCTTCCCCCATTAACAATATCATGAACAAGGTAAGAAGAATAATGAAGACAAAATGCAAAAAAATGATAGTTTGGTAAAAAAATCTATAAGGACTTTAGGTTGTTGTTCCCCTATTTTTCTAGTTTTGGTTTTGTATCGTCAGAAAATGGAATCACTTCCATTTTGGACTGGTTTAACCCTCTGAGTAAGTGGTTTGGGGTCATCTTAAACCCCTTGAATGGTTCTTTAATTTGGATCTAGCTTTTCCCCTTTTCTTCCCTATTTTTCACTTCTCTCTGGCATGTTTCTGGCATCCTTCTCTGCAAATTTGAGGATCTTGACCTCAGGGTCAAGGTCAACCTTCTAGGTTAAGGTCAAAATCAACCCTGACCTAGGTCAAGGTCAACCTTGACCCTGAACTAGGTCATATTTGACCTTGACCCTGACCCAGCGTCCAAATTTCAAGTTTCCAAGGTTTCCGGATGTCGGGGGAAATATTTAATTCACGCTTTCGGGTAGGCTATTTTGGTCTCTTAAGTAATGAATGTTTAAATTATATTTCATATAGGTCCACTTCTATGTGTATAGGTCTAATTGGAAATTAATTCTCCTATGTAGGATTCTCTAGAATATTGTACCCTAGATTTGTATATAAGGAAGCTCTTATCCTCTCATTTTCTCTAATCACAAGCTAAGACTTGAAAAGACAAGATTTGGAGAGATAAAAGAATTTGAGCACCTAAAAAACATAATCTATTGAAGTGATCAGCTGCTCTCAAGAATTCAAGAATTCAATTCATCAAGGAGATCCATTGGTAGCCATTGAAGGATTCAAGCTCTATGGAGCCCTCTTGTTGAATATTTCTCCATCCACATCCATGCAAGCTTCTTCCTATCTTAAGATCCATTCAAGATTGGTGTTGAAGATATAAAGGCAATTGATTTGAGATATCCTACATCCTACATCCTACATTCTAAATTATACATTCATTTGGATCATACATACTGGTGGATCCAAGGATTCAAATCCTCCACAAGAGTTTCTATACAAGCAAGGTGAATTTGTTGATTTACTTTGTTTATCTCTACAATTTCAATTATATTTTAAGGTTAATTCCAAAACCGGGGTTTGACCAAGGCAAACCCCTACCCACAACAAAAAAAAAAACCATTTTTCTTGCAGGTATAGGTATATGACAATGAATTGCAAAGCATATTTAGATACCCTTTTCGACCAACTTTCGAGATCCACGAACATATTTTCCATCGGAGTAGTGCAGGTCAAGGTCAATATAAAGGGGTGCAATTGCACCCCTGCATTTGGGTCAAGGTCAAAATAACTTAGAAAAGAAAAATATTTTTGGGTTTTCTCCATCTTTGTGTTTCTCTTCCAGATTCGGTTGCAAAATTTCCCGAAACATGATACAAACACTAGAAAACAACAATTTCCAGATATACTATTTTTTGAGGTTATTACTTATCTTCAATTCATTTCAATTAAGGTTTTAACCAATTAAAATCTATTTCATACTCTTCATCCATAAATTGTGAATGTAAGACTCTCTTCTTTCTTCTTGTTTTCGATCGATTGACACATTAGTGCATTAACCATTTTCTTATGGTTGATGAAAGTGGATCTTTCCTTTGTGAAATTTGGGGCTAGGAGGAGAATCTTATCTTCCCCTAGAACCTTTACATACATTTATATCATTTCCACAATTTACACATCTCCTCCCCATTTTTATATCTTACATTTTGGGGAGCCCACTATAGACAACTCTTTATTTTTGGTGTTAGATTTACATTTTATGCATATTAGATTAGCCTTCTTTTATGTTCTTGCATTTACATTTTCTTAGTTTAGCTCATTTACATTGCATTGGTTTATGAGCTTTACTACCTCTAGTCCTACCTATAATACCCCGGTTAGAAGAAGCCGCCGAGTTATGGGTTATTTTGATTTTGAGTCTTCCTCTCCTTTCCGTAGGATCCCAGATGACAATTTGATCACTCATGATTCCAATCCTTCTACGGAGCATAAATATTCTCACTCGTCTCATGATGAGGATGATGCTTTAAGGGTGTTTCCTAAACAAGTCCAAAAATTGTCAACTAAACTTGATAAAATGGGAAATTGGCTTATTCAAGAAAACCATAATGAAGATTCTATTCAAGCTATAGAGGCTCTTAAGAAAGTCCTTCATGATAGTGATCAAGGTGTTAATCTCTTTCATGGTATTACTCATCTTGTGCATTTAAATGTGAAATATTTATCTCAAGAAGCTCAATATTTAGGATTCACTCCTCGTATCACTAGTGTGGAACCTTCTTCCATTCCTTTACCTAGAAATCCTACTTATAATCCTCCTTTAATGACTACATCTCTTCCATATTCCAATCCTCTAGCTTCAAATCTTCCACTTCCATCTCTTCCTGTGAGTGTTCCACCAGTGTCTTTACCTACCTCACAACCTTCTTACCATAGTGTTCCTTTTACGTATTCCAATCCTCTTCCAACTATGGCTCCAAGTGTTCCACCAGTTGTGTCTTCCATTCCCGTCGCTTCCTACACTTTTAATAGTGTTTCTAATGTTTCTATGCCTCCTATTTCTTCTGATGATTCTACAATCATTAGTCTGGCTCAAACTGTGTCCTCTTTACAACAACAACTTGCATCCTTAATTCAATCTAAATTTAGTATTCCTACATGTGACATGGGTAGCCCTTTATCCCTAGACATTATTCATGCTCCTATCCCTCAGCAAGGAAATATGGCTCATCTTGAGAATTAAAATGGTAAGGGAGGTCCTTTCATGCATGTTAAAATATTTCAAATCCTTTGTAGTGACTATGCTCATGAACATAGGATTTTAGCCAAGTTGTTTGCTAGAAATTTTTGTGATAAGGCATTGTAATGGTATTGTTCCTTACCTCCTTATTTCATTGACTATTTTCCAAAACTTCCTAATACCTTTATTCAACAGTTCCAAAATAACATTGGTCCACAAGTGTCCTTAACTGATTTGATGCATTGTAAAAAAAATACTAAAGAAAAATTGACTAAATTTTATTGGTAGATTTAAGCATTTGTATGATCAAATTTCTTATCTTGTTCCTGATATTGATATTTAACATATGTTTATTTCAAAATTTTAAAATGATATTAGAGATAAGATTCTGCTTACTGAATTTACCTCTTTTCAACAACTTTGTGTAGTGCTTCATCATTATCAATTACATGTGAGTCAATTTGAGAGAAACACTCCAATGGCTACTATTCCAGTTGATAAGAGTGATGCTTCTCCTAATACCAACAAGTTTCATAAACCTAACAACTATGTCAAGATTAATAAACAAGAAAATGCAGTTGCTGATCAAGTTGTTGCATCCAACAATGCCACTTCTGCATCCATTGCTTTTTGTTTAAATCCTACATTTACTCCTCTTTCTGAATATTTACATTCTATTATGAGTAAATTGTTGACTACTAATATGATTACTTTGCCTCCTATTTGACCTCTTCTTCCTACTACGATGGCATCCAAATCCTTTGATCCCAAATCCTTTTGTCAATACCATCGTCAGAATGGCCATGATACTGAGAATTGTTATTCTCTAAAATATAAGGTTTGTTGGTACTCCTAAATTTGGAACAAATTTGGAGTGACCATGTTAATTTTTCAGACAAGCAAAGTAAAATATCTCTGAAATTCTGTGTGAGAAGACTCAGTTAGAGTGCCTTGAAAAGGTGTCCGAATGATTTTCATGAGATACAAATTTGGAAGAGGCTTTAATGCATTTCATTTGATATATGAAGTGGGTCCCAGCTCCTGAATTTTAGTTTTGACATGTTTATGGAGTAGTCATTTTGAGGGGGTCACCTAAACCTGCGTTTTGCTAAAGTGTTATTTTGCTGTCCGGAGCCTACTTTGCTTCTGAGTATCTTAGACCCTGTTGAGTTTCATTGTTCGCCACTTTGGAAATTTTTAGCATGCATATCAGAAAGCTTATTTTTTAAACCTCAGGTCATTCTGAATCTGTTTGATAAGTTTTCATACTTCCCAAAGTTGGTTGCTCAGAACTGTCTATATTTTTGTCCTGCTTAGAAATCTGAATAGCCCAGTTTGACATGTTACAACTTTTGACCAATTCACCCAATTGAGAAAATTCCTTTTGCACTGTGTCCCAGTGGTCACACACTCCATATGTTCCGGTCTGCAGATCTTTATGAAATCAAATGATAAGTTTTCAAGAACCATTCTGACAGTGATTAAATCTGATTTCCTGTGTTTTCAAATTTAGAATTACTAAGTGACCCACTTTGAGCTTTTGAAAGTCTATACCCGGGTGAACATTTTGGATAATTGAAGGTTGACCTGCATTATAAACCTAGGAATGAACTCCTTTGAAGATTCCCAAGCCTTGACCAATCTGGTTGATCACTTTTCTTTGCCGATTCTGAACCCAATTTCTGCATATTTACTGTGTTAAAATTCAGGAAGTGTTAAAAGTGCTATGTTTGCAGATCGGTATCAGTTCAAGAGTTTCTTTTCAGAGGAAGACAACTGAGGGGTCATGTTTCACATATGACATTCAGTCAAGATCCAGAGGTTGAGTTTCTGGAAGATCTTTTTGATGACCCTATGAGTTCAGTTTCAAAGGCAGTTTGTTCAGTTTGCAGTGCGGAAAAGAGTTAAGTTTACGAAATGCCCTACTTTGCCAGTGAATAA
>MU223889.1:1330654-1350968 GCA_018584345.1 Thuja plicata
TCAAGTTTTTACTTGCATTTTTTGCAAAATTTGAAAGAGATATGTATTTGAAAAGGAGTGGCAGTTTGTAATAATTTTTAACTGCTGAGATGTCACAATATTTTAATTGGAGGGGTGGTAATTTGTATGGGGCAATTAGTTTTGTGGGTATCCCTGGATATCCGAATCATATCCCATCTAAGGTTAAGGAGCATTTGTCAAAGTTTACTGGTTTTGGAGAACAATCAGCTGAGGATCATTTAGAGAAGTTTTCAGATTTGATTGATGATCATGACATAACACATGAGGATGTATTAATGAATTTATTTGCAATTTCTCTAGTCGATAAAGCTAGGGAATGGTCTAAGCATTTACCTCATGATTCAATAGGATCTATGGCTGAAATGGAAGAATGTTTTATTGAACACTATGGTAACACAGAGGACAGTAGTGTTTCTCATGCTATATCCTATGTTGAAGAGTTTATGTCATATTCAAATCATAATATAGAGGATCTTGAGGAGGAACTTATTAAGAAACTATCGGCCGTCAGAAAGAAAATGAAAAAAGAGGAGGCCAATAGACAAGCTCAAATCAGAATTGACCAATTAAAATTGGAATTGCTGAACCAAATAGCAATAAGTGATGATGAATCTACTGATTTTGAGTCTGAGATTGTTGAAGATGTTGATGATAAATCTGACAGTGAATCTGAATTTGATGATATTCAAAGTGATGAAGATGAATATATACTTAGGGATGATGAAGAATCTACGGCTGGTGAAGATATTGCTGATATTGATAATATGAATAAGCTTTATGAACAACAAGAAGATGAAAAAGATATATGCAGCCAAAAAGATAACAGTTATGATGTAGACATAAGTGTTTGTAGTGAAGTCATTACACAAGAAGATATGATTTTAGAGGTTTCACTACAAGACTCTAACAAAGAAGAAATTTGCAGCATCCCGCAAGAAGACAGTAAGGAGATAAATGAAGAAGATGACTGTTGTTCCCTTCACAATGAACAAATTGCAGAAGTTTTATCTTTTGAGTATCTCAGATATTCAGGAAATAAAATCTTTGAACTTTCATGTTCAACACATATTGATTTTGACAGCGAAAATGAATCACAACATTCTGATTTTGACATATGTGATACTGTTTCTTCTTGCACTCCTTCTTCATTCAGCTACAATAAAATTCAGTTTGATTTATTAGATGATAATCTTTTCAGTGTGGTTTCAGATTCAGTAGATGCGGAAAATCCAAGTATGAAGTTGAGTACTGATTTAGAGAATAGTGTGGATTGTGAATCTTGTCTTGATTTTAAATCTACCTTTGAACTATTAGATGATGGTGAATCAGTGGCTCAAGTTTCAAAAGAAGAAATTCAATGTGTCGGTATTTTCCCTCCCACCCACCACTTTTCTTTCAGCTTGTTTAATGATGATGAAATGCCAGGTGCTCCTATTTTTTATGCTGAGATTGTTGCTCCATATCTTAAGATGATTGATCATGTTATTTCTGACGAATCTCCTAAGTTTGATGATCATTTTCCAAATGATGAGGCATCTCATATTTTGCATGGAGATCAAGGTATGTTTTCTTTTGAGAGGCAAATGATGGATATGAAGGAAATTGATGATGCTTGCCCAAGCAGTATGACAGAGATTGAGTGTTCCCCTTTTCAGTTGAATGGTGATTTTTTAAGTTATGGCTTACAAATCAAAGGGAGAACAGTCACAAGTATCAAACTATATTTTTATCTGATGAATGTGACATATATATGCCACAAATTTTTCATGATGAAAATCTTCCTAATGTTTGTGGAAGATCATATCAAGAATATGCAGATTTTCTGCCATATGATAAGTTGATACATGATGACAGTTGCTTGAATCCGACAGTTGGGAGTGGCAATCTTATCATATTTTTGAAACATGGGGCAGGGAGCTTTGTGTTTGAAAGAGGTAAGAGTTGATCTCAGTTTGTGGGGTTTTGGGCCTCTTGTAAATAATATACATATTGTACAGTTTCTTTCCCTTTCATTTGTGTGTTTTCTTTCAGTTAGAGGTTTCCCCATTTTTGAGAAGAGAGGAAATTTTTGAAAAGTGAAGAGAAAGAGAAAAAGATAAAATCTGATTTTGAAGTTTTTTGGGATGGTCTGCTACTCCAGAGATCTGTGGTTCTTGGTATAAAATTGTGTTTAACCATCCTTAGTCAGAGCCACTGTTGGTACTCCTAAATTTGGAACAAATTTGGAGTGACCATGTTAATTTTTCAGACAAGCAAAGTAAACTATCTTTGAAATTCTGTGTGAGAAGACTCAGTTAGAGTGCCTTGAAAAGGTGTCTAGATGATTTTCATGAGATACAAATTTGGAAGAGGCTTTAATTACTTTCATTTGATATATGCAGTGGGTCCCAGCTCCTAAATTTCAGTTTTTAAATGTTTATGGAGTAGTCATTTTGAGGGGGTCACCTAAACCTGCATTTTGCTAAAGTGTCATTTTGCTGTCCGGAGCCTACTTTGGTTCTGAGTATCTTACACCCTGTTGAGTTTCATTGTTTTCCACTTTGGAAATGTTTAGCATGTATATCAAAGAGCTTATGTTTTAAACCTTGGGTCATTCTGAATCCGTTTGATAAGTTTTCATACTTCCCAAAGTTGGTTTCTCAGAACTGTCTGTATTTTTGTCCTGCTTAGAAATCTGAATAGCCCAGTTTGACATGTTACAACTTTTGACCAATTCACCCAATTGATAAAATTCCTTTTTTACTGTGTCCCAATGGTCACACACTCCATATGTTCCGGTCTGCAGATCTTTATGAAATCAGATGATAAGTTTTCAAGAACCATTCTGACAGTGATTAAATCTGATTTCCTATGTTTTCAAATTCAGAATTACTAAGTGACCCACTTTGAGCTTTTGAAAGTCTATACCCGGGTGAAAATTTTGGATAATTGAAGGTTGACCTACATTATAAACCTAGGAATGAACTCCTTTGAATATTCCCAAGCCTTGACCAATCTGGTTGATCACTTTTCTTTGCCGATTCTAAACCCGATTTCTGCATATTTACTGTGTTAAAATTCAGGAAGTGTTAAAGTGCTATCTTTGCAGATCGGTATCAGTTCAAGAGTTTATTTTTAGAGGAAGAAAACTGAGGGGTCATGTTCCACATATGACATTCAGTCAAGATCCAGAGGTTGAGTTTCAACCTCAACCTAAACTGAAACCCCAATCTAAACCTTCAAAACAACCTAAGGATAAAAGACCTAGGGAACTATCGATCACCTTTGATGATTCAGAGACCATTAAAGATCCTGATGGTGCCCTCTACATTTATGCTATGATTTATAAGATACCTACACATGCTTTTCTTTTTTATCCTACTTCCTTAGTCAATGTCATCACTGAAGAAAACCTTTTTATGAAGAACTTGCAACATGATCATTATGATACATCTGATGTGTGGATTCAAACTTGTAATGGTTTTATCTATCCATCATTTGGTTCTATTAACTTTCCTGTTGAACTTTGTGGTAAAGTTGTGGACACTACCTTCATATTTGTCCCTAATTCTAATAAATTTCAAGTAAAGCTTGGTTTTCCTTGGGTGATTTCCATGCGTCCTGTTGCTTCTCCTATGCATAAGTGTATTAAGTTTAATAACGATGAAGATGTGAAAATGATTAATCATAGTTTATATAAACCTTCTAGGCCTATGGATTGTGCTACCCTTGACTTATTTTCACCTTCATTACCTAATTCATGTTCTTCTTAACCTAATAACCTTTTTTGGTATAAAGCTTATGAACATTGCAAGATTCTTGAGTTGAGCATTCCTCTGATAGATCTTAATCGTGGTCTTTTTCCTATGCCTTCCACACCTAATTTATCCATTACTTCTAGTTTTGTTAATCAAGCTCCTAATGTTTCTTTTCAGAATCCTACTAATCCTCCTATAAAACCTATGAAGGAACCAGTTGTTGTTCCTCCTAGTTCTCAACATATTTCAAACAAGAAAAAATGTAACAAATCTGCCAATGAATGTCGAAAGAAGTGTCGGGCTAAAGCTAGGGCCCATGCCTCTGTTCTTTGAAGTTCTTTAAATTCTTTTGACCAGATCATGCTTGATGTGTTGGAAGAAGTTAATGTTAATAATGATGTTAAGATGAATGATTATGATGATTCTATTCATATCTTAGATTCTATTTTGATTAATCTTGATGAAGAAGATACTCTTGATGATCTTATTAATGCTAATGATGAATATGAGACTATTGATCTTGATACTGATTTACCTTATATTCTTTCCACACAACTGATAATTACACCTAGTATCAAACATTTCAATTCTCAAGAGGATCCTTGTTTGGAACTGGCTATTATTCCTACTGTAATGGATATGTGATGTTTATAAGCTTGATATGAGCAAAAAAGGTTATCAGGTCGATACTGTTTGGAAATGTGACGTGAAAATGTAAGATATAAAAATGGGGAGGAAAGTAAGGGGAATATAAATGTATGTAATGGAAGAAATTGGTGTTAAATGTTTATTTAAATGTTTTGGGGGAAGATAAGACTCTCCTCCAAGCCCCAAATTTTACAAAGGAAGGATCCACTTTGATCAACCATGAGAAAAATGGTTAATGCACAAATGCATCAATCGAGCGGAAACAAGAATAAAGAAGAGAGTCTTACATTCATGTTTTATAGATGAAGAGTGTGAAATAGAAATGAATTGAAGACAATTACTAATGTCAAAGTATAGAAGATCTGTAAATTGTTGTTTTCTAGTGTCTGTATCAGGTTTTGGGAAATTCGGCAACCACATCTAGAACAAAAACACAGAGATGGAGAAAACCCATAAATAATTTCCTTTTCTGAGTTAGTTCAACCTTGACCCAAATGTAGGGGTGCAATTGCACCCCTTTATGTTGACCTTGACTTGCACTGCTCTGACGAAAAATTTCTTTGTGGATCCCAAAAGTTGGCCGAAAGGGGTATTCAAATCTGCTCTGTAATTCACTGTCTTGTACCTGTACCTATAATAAAAATGTTTTTGTTTGTTGGGGGGAGGGGTTTTCCTTGGTCAAACCCCAGTTTTGGAATTAACCTTAAAATATAACTAGAATTGCGGAGATATACAAAGTAAATAAACAAATTCAGCTTGCTTGTATAGAAACCCTTGTGGAGGATTTGAATCCTTGGATCCACAAGTATGTATGCTCCAAATGAATGTATATTGTAGTATGTAAGATGTATTAAATCAATTAATTTTAGATCTTCAACACCAATCTTGAATGGATCTTGGAAGAGGAAGAAGCTTGCATGTATGTGGATGGAGAAATCTTCAACAAGAGGGCTCCATAGAGCTTGAATCCTTAAATGGCTACCAATGGATCTCCTCAATGAATTGAATCCTTGAATGCTTGAATTCTTGAGAGTAGATTATCACTTCAATTTATTATGCATATTAGGTGCTTCAATTCATTTTTCTCTCACCATCTTATCTTTTCAAGTCTTAGCTTGTGATTAGAGAAAATGAGAGGAAAAGAGCTTCCTTATATAAAAATCTAGGGAAAAATATTCTAGAGAGGCATACATAGGAGAATAAAATTCCAATTAGACCTATACCCCTAGAATTTTACCTATATTAAATGTAATTTCAAGATTTGTTACTTCAGAGACCGAAACAGCTGACCCAGAAGTGGGAATCAAATCTTTCCAAAGCCGGACATCTGGAAAACTTGGAAACTTGAAATTTGGACCCTAGGTCAAGGTTGAGGTCAAATTTGACCTAGGTCAAGGCCAAGGTTAGCCTTGACCTAGGTCAAGGTTGAGGGTGACCTTGACCTAGAATATTGACCTTGACCTTGAGGTCAAGAACCTCAAATTTGCAGAGAAAGATGCCAGAAACATGCCAGAGAGAAGTGGGAAATATGGTAGAATAGGGGAAAATCTAGATCCAAGTCAAAGACCCATTCAAGGCATTTGAATTGACCCCAAACCAATTACTCGGATGGCTAAACCAGTCCAAAATGGAAGTTCTTCTATTTGCTGACGATACATTTAGCCCCCACTTTAGCAAGAGTATGGACTCGATGCAAACTCTTGGTAAAGGAGATCACAAAGAAAAGATAATATTATCAAAATTAAAGAGACAAAGTGATCCTCAAGCCCTTAGGGACTCAAGTCTTTGTCAACTCCAAGATTACAATTATAGAGACATCACCAGTCAAAGAAAAAGAGAGAGAGAGGGTGTGATTACCTCGCCCAATGAGAACCTATGTCCCATTGTGAATCACACTAGGAAAAAGTGCAACTGGAAAGATGGAGTTGAACCATCTAGTGAATGTGGCTACTCACTAGTCAACCCATCAAGGATTTACCCTTAGGAGTATTCTATTACAAAAGAGCAAAGCCAAAACTTAGAGAGATCCAGTCTTAAGGACACCTTCCGACCTTAAGGGATCAAAACATTGTAAATTGAAATTGGAGGGATCAAGAGATCCTATAAGGTAAAAATTGATGCTTTAAGGATTAATCTCTAATCCATAAAGGGAGAATTTTTTTTAATTTTGAAAATATTTTGAAGGTCCATGTGTGAAAAAAGTAAGCAGAGTGTATGCCCCCACGTTAAAGTCATTGCTAACACTTTAACAGGAGAAATGAATTTAATGGAAACATAAACAACTCCACTGATTATGTTTCCACTACGATATGCCCCCAAGCGAAGACAAATAAAGGGAAATACCACATAAAAATATAGAAAACACATAAGGGATCTACCTACCATGGGGTCAATATAGAAGAGTCTTTTCGGACCACAACATGGAGAGCAAAAAGAATCAGTGCTACCATGTCGCAAATCAAAGTAGACTACACAAGGAAAACAATTACAAACAAAAGCATAGGTACAAGATAACCTAAAAATAATATATAGAAGAATATAGATACATATAGATGAATTGTACAATAGGTTCAATTCCTTTATCATCTTGAACCAACAAAGTAACAAGGGTCATTTAAAAGAATCTAACAAACATTTAGCAAACACATTACGTGAGAAGTACAATACAACATGCAAACACATAAAAGGATACCATGAAGGACAAGCCAATTAAGCACATTGCCTACTCTCGCCATCTTGGTATATATCCTTTAGGGAAGGTGGGAAACTCACAAGAGGAACTATATCCAACACAGTAGGAATAATAGCGAGTTCCAAACAAGGATCCTCTTGAGAATCGCAATGTTTGATACTAGGTTTAATTATCAATTATGTGGAAAGAATATGAGGTAAATCAGTATCAAGATCAATACCCTCATATTCATCATTAGCATCAATAGGATCATCAAGAGTATCTTCTTCATCAATATTAATAGAAATATAATCTAAGATGCAAATAGAATCATCATAATCATTCATCTTAACATCATTATTAACATTAACTTCTTCCAACACATCAGGCATAAGCTGGTCAAAAGAAGGTAAAGAAATTTGAAGAACAGAGGCATGGGCTCTAGCTTTAGCCTGATGCTTCTTAAGATGTTCATTGGTAGATTTTTTACATTTTGTCTTCTTTGAAATATGTTGAGAACTAGGAGGAACAACAACTGTTTCCTTCATAGGTTCTATTGGAGGAGTAGTAGGATTCTGAAAAGCAACACTAGGAGCTTGATTAACAAAACTAGAAGAAATGGATAAAGGAGGTATGGAAGGTGTAGGAAAAAGACCACGATTAAGTTCTATCTGAGGCATGATTAACTCAAGAATATTGCAATGTTTATAGGTTTGATATGAGAAAAAAAGGTTATCAAGTCAAGAAGAACATGAATTAGGTAATGGAGGCCAAAATAAGTCAAGGGTAGCACAATCCCTAGCCCTAAAAGGTTGACATAAATTATGATTAATAATTTTCACCTCTTCATCATGAATGAACTTAATATACTTATGGATAGGAGAAGCAATGACATGCATGGAATTCAACGAAGGAAAACCAAGCTTAACTTGAAATTGATCAGAAGTAGGGACAACAATGAAGGTAGTGTCCACAACTTTACCACAAAGTTCAACAGGAAAGTTATTAGAACCAAATGATGGATATAGAAAACCATTACAAGTTTGAATCCACTCATCAGATGTATCATAATAATCACGTTGTAAGTTCTTCATAAAAAGGTTTTCTTTAGTGATGAAATTGACTAAGGAAGTAGGATCAACAAGACAAGCAAGCGTAGGTATCTTAGAAATCCTAGCATAAATTTAGAGGGGACCATCAAGAGTTGTAATGCTCTCAGAATCATCAAAGGTGATCGATAGTTCCCTAGGTCTTTTATCCTTAGGTTGTTTTGAAGGTTTAGATTGTGGTTCTGGTTTAGGTTGAGGTTGAACTTGAAGTTGAGGGAGAGATGAGGAACTTCAATAGGACGTTGAGATTGAGTTGGAGATACATGTTGAAGAAAAACAACATGCTCCACATGGTGAACAATATGATTGAGATCATCCATCTTTGAATCATAAACAATATCCACAGAAGATGGTTGAAAAATTATATTAGTATCATGTGTAGGAAAAGGATTTGTATAGATTTAGAGGTTTTGATTAGGAGGAGAGACAAATTTGTTCCCACTTCCTTCAAAATTATGAATAGATAAAGTATTAGAATTGAAATTAAGTCTTGAACCTTATGTTTTAGAGAATAACACTTCTCAGTATCATGACCATTCTAACGATGGTATTGACAAAAGGATTTGGGATTAAAGGATTTGGATGCCATCATAGTAGGAAGAAGAGGTCGAATAGGAGGAAAAGTAATCATATTAGCACTCAACAATTTACTCATAATAGAATGTAAAGATTCAGAAAGAGGAGTGAACGTAAAATTTAAATGAAAAGAATTGGATGAAGAAGTGGCATTGTTGGATGCAATAGCAACTTGATTAACAACTGTATTTTCTTTTTTATTAATCTTGAAATAGTTGTTAGGTTTCTGAAAATTGTTGGTACTAGGAGCAACATCACTCTTATCAACTAGAACATGAGCCATTGGAGTGTTGCTCTCAAATTGGCTCGCTTGTAATTGATAATGATGAAGCGCTACACAAAGTTGTTGAAAAGAGGTAAATTCAGTAAGAAAAATCTTATCTCTAATATCCTTTTGTAAATTTGAAATAAACATATGTTGAATATCAATATAAGGATAAGAAATTTGAGCATACAAATGCGTAAATCTACCAATAAATTTAGTCAATTTTTCTTTAGTATTTTTTTTACAGTGCATCAAATCAGTTAAGGACACTTGTGAACCAATATTATTTTGGAACTGTTGAATAAAGGTATTATCAAGCTTTGGAAAATAATCAATGGAATAAGTAGGAAAGGAACAATACCATTTCAAGGCCTTATCACGAAAAGTTCTAGCAAACAACTTGGCTAAAATCCTATGGTCATGAGCATAGTCACTACAAAGGATTTGAAATGTTTTAACATGCGTGACAGGATCTCCCTTACCATTGTAATTCTAAAGATGAGGCATATCATCTTGCTGAGGGAAAAGACCACAAATAATGTCTAGGGATAAAGGGCTGCCCATGTAACATACTCACATTAAAAATGTATACAAAAATGTAAGATATAAAAATGGGGAGGAGATGTGTAAATTGTGGAAATGATATAATGTATGTAATAGAAGAAATGGGTGTTGAATGTGTATTTAAAGGTTTTGGGGGAAGATAAGATTCTCCTCTTAGCCCTAAATTTTACAAAGGCAAGATCCAATTTGGTCAACCATAAGAAAATGGTTAATGCACAAATGCATCAATTGATCGGAAACAAGAAGAAAGAAGAGAGTATTACTGTAGACACCTAAAAATGGTTTGACCCTACTGGTCTACGTGTTTTAACATTTTTAGCATTACAATCAAAATGTCTTTTTGCAACCTAATTATTCCTCTATGTTGTGCATATGATCTTTATTGTATGGCGACATTGTGTCTTTCGTCGATGATTGAATATTGCAAAAGTGTTCAATTATTTACTAACAATTCTACTCTCTTTACCAAATCAATCATTTTCCAAATCATTTCTGATCAACCCTAAACCAATCCTATTCGATCCTATTCAATCCTATTTGATCCTAAACTAATCCTATTCAATCCCAAACTATTCCAAACCTTCCTAAATTAATTCAAACCCACCCTATCCTATTCCTAGTCACTTGCAAAATTGTTTGGACTCATTCTGACCATTCTGGGGCATTGTCCAAGATCATCGATGCCTAATTAACCAAACTTCCAAACCAATCAAAACCCTATTTCAATTCAATCAATCTTACCATCATTTTAGGAGAATTTTCCAAGATCATCGATGCTTTGTATCCCCTTAATCATCCATTTGATAACATTGTCAAAGATCATCAGTGTTATCACTATCAATCTATCAATATCAATTCAATAGTGTTGTTCATGTTTGTCAATACTATTTCTTGTCATCATTATTTCGAGAACTTTGTCCAAGATCATCAATGTTTCCCCATTTCAATTTCAATCTTATGACACCATCAAAGTTCATTGGTGCTTTTCAATCATTTCTGATCATCATTAAGAGGGCGCATTGTCAAAGCTCATTGATGCCTCATAATTTCCTAAACTATTCCAGAACCCTCAGTATTAATCCTAAACCTTATGAATATTATCAAAATCATTTCAATTCGACATCAACACCTTCAATTTGACCTATAATTCACTAATTTCCCCCTTTGGATGAATAACCCATAGTTTATCCCTAGGTCCTAATTGAATAAATAAATAAACTTTATTTATTCCCTTTTCCCTAAGTCTCCAACAATTAATTAATTAATTGAAAATTTTCAATTTATGAAATTTTCATAATTTCATAAATCTAATTATTGATTTTGAGGAATATTGAGAATATTGAATTATTAATTTGATTAATGATTCCTAATCCTACCTAAATGCCATATCCCTTAATTGAGGATTCACATCCCTATTAAGGTGCTTCATGAATATTTTCAATATCTCCTTATTTGATCTCCCCCATATCATGCTTTCTAACATCTCACCAACCAAAATCTGCATTAATGCATTGATTTTGTGCAATCTCACCTAAATGATCCTCATTTTCTATAAAATGGGATGCATTTCAATCTTTCAAGGCTAGACCACTATCTTCTAGTATTCTCATTGCAAACTCGTGCTTTCAAAAGTCTTTGTGCAATCTTTTTATTGTCAAAGAGCCACATCAAACCTAATTATGGAGAAGAAAGGACATGGGAACTTCATTTGAAGGGGGTTCTTAGAGTTTCTTATGATTTATTTTTATGAACTCTTGTTTTGAATGGATTTCATGATAGATTAGATAGGTAGCATATTATTTAGGTTTTTTGGCCTCTTAGATATTCTCTAATGCATTTTTCTGGTCTTACAATTACATTCACGGTTTATGGATGAAGAGTGTGTAATAGATTTGAATTGATTAAAATATTAATTGAAATGAATTGAAGACAAGTACTAACCTCAAAGTATAACATATCTAGAAATTGTTGTTTTCTAGTGTCTCTACTAAGTTTCAGGAAATTTTGCAACTGGATCTAGAATAGAAACATAAAGACAGAGAAAACCCAGAAATATTTTCGTTATCTAAGTTAGGTCGACCTTGACCCAAATGTGGAGGCACAATTGCACCCCTTTATGTTGACCTTGACCTGTACTGCTCTGACAAAAAATATGTTTGTGAATTCTGAAAGTTGGTCAAAAAGGGTATCCAAATCTGCTCTATAATTCACTGTCATGTACCTGTACCTTCAAGAAAAAGGTTTTTTTTATTGGGGGGAGAGGTTTGCCTTGGTCAAACCCTGATTTTGGAATTAAACTTAAAATATAATTAAAATTGTAGAGATAAAAAAAGTAAATAAATAGATTCACCTTGCTTATATAGAAACCCTTGTGGAGGATTTGAATCCTTGGATCCACAAGTATGTATGCTCCAAATGAATGTAGAATGTAGAATTTAGGATGTAGGATGTCTAAAATTAATTGCTTTTACATCTTCAACAACAATCTTGAATGGATCTTGGAATAGGAAGAAGCTTGCATGGATGTGGATGGAGAAATATTACATTCATGGTTTATGGATGAAGAGTGTGTAATAGATTTGAATTCTTTAAAACCTTAATTGAAATGAATTGAAGACAAGTACTGACCTCAAAGTATAACAGATCTGAAAATTGTTGTTTTATGGTGTTTGTACAAAGTTTTGGGAAATTCTGCAACCAGATGTGGAACATAAACATAGAGATGGAGAAAACCCAAAAACATTTTCCTTTTCTGAGTTAGGTCGACCTTGACCAAAATGTGGGGGTGCAATTGTACCCCTTTATGTCGACCTCAACCTACACTATTCTGACAGAAAATTTGTTCGCGAATCCTAAAAGTTGGCCGAAAAGGGTATCTAAATCTACTCTATAATTCACTGTCTTATACCTGTACCTGTAATAAAAAAGGTTTTTTTGTTGGGGGTGAGGGGCTTGCCTTGGTAAAACCCTAATTTTGGAATTAACCTTAAAATATAATTGAAATTATAGAGATAAATAAAGTAAATAAACATATTCACCTTGCGTGTATAAAAACCCTTGTGGAGGATTTGAATCCTTGGATCCACATGTATGTATACTCCAAATGAATGTAAAATGTAGGATGTACGATGTCTCAAATCAATTTTTTTTATATCTTCAACACCAATCTTGAATGGATCTTGGAATAGGAAGAAGCTTGCATGGATGTGGATGGAGAAATCTTCAATAAGAGGGATCCATAGAGCTTGAATCCTTCAATGGCTACCAATGGATCTCCTTCATGAATGGAATTCTTGAATTCTTGAGCATAGATGATCACTTCAATAGATTATGTGTCTTATCTTCTCAATGTCTTTTTTCTCTTCAAATCTTGTCTTTTCAAGTCTTAGCTTGTGATTAGAGAAAATGAGAGGAGAAGAGATTCCTTAGATACAAATCTAGGGCATAATCTTCTAGAGAGGCCTACATAGGAGAATTAAACTCCAATTAGACCTATACCCATAGAAGTGTACCTATATTAAATATAATTTCAAGATTCGTTACTTCTGAGATCGAAACAGTTGACCTGGAAGCGGGAATTAAATCTTTCCAAAACCTAACACCCAAAAACCTTTGAAACTTGGAATTTGGACCCTGGGTCACAGTCGACATCCACTTTGCCCTAGGTTAGGGTTTAGTTCAACCTTGATCTAGGTTAGGGTTGAGGTGGACCTTGACATAGAAGGTTGATCTTGACCCTGAGGTCAAGAACCTCAAATTTTCATAGCAGGATGCCAGAAATAGGCCGGAGAGAAGTGGGAAATAGGGAAGAATAGGGAAAAAGCTAGATCCAATTCAAAGATCCATTTAAGGCATTTTACATTACCCAAAAACACTTACTCAGAGGGCTAAACTAGTCCAAAATGGAAGTGCTTTTATTTTCTGACGATACATTTAGCCCCCACTTTAGCAAGAGTATGGACTCAATGCAAACTCTTGGTAAAGGAGATCATAAAGAAAAGATAATCTCATTGAAATCAAAGGGACAAAGCAATCCTCAAGCCCCCAAGGACTCAGTTATTTTTAAACCCCAAGATTACAATAAGAGATGTGTGTATATCATTGTGAACCACAAAAAGGATAAAAATGGCCCACAAAGAAAGCACTTGATAGTCACTCCATAAAGTTGTGCGCCTTTTGGAGGCTTTGTGCATGTATGTAGTGCATCTTATAATGGATTTTATGAAGTAACCATGGATCCATATCCTCATATAACCATGGAATACATTCGTAAAAATGTGTATCTCTTCAGGATTTAGAAACTTATGTGTTTTATCTTCCAAGGATTTAGCATGCTGCAAAACAAAAAGGTTAGAAAAAAAATGCATAATACAGAATGAGGGAGGTTGTATATATGCCCCCTACTTAAGATGGAAAAATACATACTATTTTGACATGTTAAGGAAAGAAATGAACAAGGATAAAGCCTTCTTCAACAACATCAAGACAATATCCATAAAAAACACCCAGAACAAGCCAAGAAGGTCACAACTCCTATGAGGCCATGGAAAGGACAAATACAAAGAGATATCATGCAAGAAGTAAAAAAGTAACCCTTGTGAGGGAGAGAACACTATTCAGTTTCAAAGGTGGGAGATTTATCAACCATGGAAACCCAATTTTAAACAATGAAATAGGTTATGATCAAGGACATAGATCCTCAATGCAAACAAAAATTTTCATGTATGATTTTATATCACATAATAGATATATACTGCTTAACCAAGAGAAAAGTAGATCCTAGAAAGACAGAAAATAAGGAGATGGCATCCATGCCCCACAAGCATAGGAACAAGATGAAAGGGGATAATTTTACATTCACGGTTTATGGATGAAGAGTGTGTAATAGATTTTAATTTATTAAAACCTTAATTAAAATGAATCGAAGACAAGTACTAACCTCAAAGTATAACAGATCTGGAAATTATTGTTTCTCGTGTCTGTACTGAGTTTCAAGAAATTCTGCAACCGGATCTAGAACAGAAACACTAAGACGCAGAAAACTGAGAAATGTTTTCCTTTTTTGAGTTAGTGAACCTTGACCCAAATATGGGGGTGCAATTGAATCCCTTTATGTCAAGCTTGACCTGCACTACTCTGATAAAAAATCTATTTATGGATCCTAAAAGTTGGTCAAAAAGGGTATCTGAATCTCCTGTATAATTTGTTGTCCTATACCTGTATCTGAAAGAAAAAAGTTTTGTTTGTTGGGGGAGGGGTTTTCCTTGGTCAAACCCTAGTTTTGGAATTAACCTTAAAATATAATCAAAATTGCAGAGATAAACAAAGTAAATAAACAAATTCACCTTGCTTGCATAGAACCCTTGTGGAGGATTTGAATCCTTGGATCCACAAGTATGTATGCTCCAATTGAATTTAGAATGTATAATGTAGGAGGTTTGAGGTCGACTCTGACATAGGTCAGGGTTGAGGTTGACCTTGACCTAGGTTAGGGTCAGGGTTGACTTTGAACCATTAGGTTGACCTTGACCCTGAGGTCAAGAATTTAAAATTTGTAGAGTAGGATGCCAGAAACATGTCGGAGAGAAGTAGGAAATATGGAAGAATAGGGGAAAAGCTATATCCAAGTCAAAGACACATTCAAGGTGCTTTAAATGACCCCAAACCACTTACCCAAAGGGATAAAATAGTCTAAAATGGAAGTGCATCAATTTTATGACAATACATTTATGGGTAGCCCTAATTTTAAGAGTTTTTACTTCGGAGACCGAAATAGTTGACCCAAAAATGAGAATTAAATATTTCCAAAGCCCGACATCTGAAAACCTTGGAAACTTGAAATTTGGACACTGAGTCAGGGTCAAGGTCAACTGTAACCTAGGTTAGGGTCAAGGTCAACCTTGACCTAGGTCAAGGTCAAGTTCAACCTTGACCCAGAAGGTCAACCTTTACCCTGAGGTCAAGAACCTCAAATCTGTAGAGTAGGATGCCAGAAACAGGCCTAAGAGAAGTGGGAAATAGGGAAGAATAGGGAAAAAGATAGATCATAATCAAAGACCCATTCAAGGAATTTGACATGACCCTAAACCACTTACTCGAAGGGCTAAACTAGTCCAAAATGGAAGTGCTTCCATTTTTTGACAATACATTTAGCCACCGCTATAGCAAGAGTATGGACTCAATGCAAAATATTGGTAAAGGAGATCATAAAGAAAAGATAATCTTATTGAAATCAAAGGGACAAAGTAATCCTCAAGCCCCCAGGGACTCAAGTCTTTGTCAACCCCAAGATTAGAATAAGAGAGACATCACTAGTCAAAGTGAAAGAGAGAGAGGGTGTAATTACCTCGCCCAATGAGAAGCTATGTCCCAATGTGAATCCAACAAGGAAATAGTGCAACTAGAAAGATGGAGTTGAACCGCCTAGTGAATGTGGCTACTCACTAGTCAAACCATCAAGGATTTACCCTTAGGAATATTCTCTTCCAAAAGATCAAATCTAAAACATAGAGAGATCCAGTCTTAAGGACACCTTTTGATCTCAAGGGATCAAAACATTTTAAATTGAATCTAGAGGGATCAAGAGATCCTATAAGATAAAAATCCATGCTTTAAGGATTAGTCTTTAATCCATAAAGGGAGAAAAAAATTTTAAGTTTGAAAATATTTTGAAAGTGCATGTGTGAAAAAAATGAGTAGAGCATAATGGAAGCCCTCTAACTAAGTGGTTTGGGGTCATGTTAGATGCCTTGAATGGGTCTTTGACTTGGATCTAAATTTTTCCCTATTCTACCCTATTTCCCACTTCTCTCCAGCCTATTTTTGGCATCCTATTCTACAAATTTGAGGTTCTTGATCTAAGGGTCAAGGTCAACCTTCTGGCTCAAGGTTGACTTCAACCCTAACCTAGGTCAAGGTTGAAATTGACCCTAACCTAGGTTAGATTCAACGTCAACCCTAAATCAGGGTCTAAATTTCAATTTTCCAAGGTTTCTGGATGTCGAGATTTGGAAAGATTTAATTCATGCTTCCAGGTCAATTGTTTCGGTCTCCAAAGTAATGACTCTTGAAATTATATTTAAGATAGGTTCACTTCTAGGGGTATAGGTCTAATTGGAATTTAATTCTCCTTTGTAGGCCTCTCTAGAAGATTGTGCCCTAGATTTGTATACAAGGAAGCTCTTCTCCTCTCATTTTCTCTAATCATAAGATAAGACTTGAAAAGACAAGATTTGGAGAGGAAAAAGACTTTGAGAATCTAAGAGACATAATCTATTGAAGTGATCATCTACTCTCAATCATTCCAGTATTCAATTCATCAAGGAGATCCATTGGTAGCCATTGAAGGATTCAAGCTCTATGGAGCCCTCTTGTTGAAGACTTCTCCATCCACATACATGCAAGCTTCTTCCTATTCCAAGATCCATTCAAGATTGGTGTTGAAGATCTAAAATAAATTGATTTAAGACATCATACATTGTTCATCCTACATTCTACATTCATTTGGAGCATACATACTTGTCGATCCAAGGATTCAAATCCTCCACAAGGGTTTCTATACAAGCAAGGTGAATTTGTTGATTTACTTTGTTTATCTCTGCAATTTCAATTATATTTTAAAGTTTAATTAAAAAACTAGGGTTTGACTAAGGCAAACCCCTCCCCCAACAAGAAAAACCTTTTCTCTTCCAAGTATAGGTGCAGGACAAGGAGTTACAAAGAAGATTTAGATACCCTTTTCGGCCAACTTTCGGGATCCACAAATAGATTTTTTGTCAGAGCAATGCAGGTCAAGGTCAACATAAAGGGGGGCAATTGTTCCATTTGGGTCAAGGTTGACCTGACTCAGGAAAGGAAAATATTTCTAGGTTTTCTCTATCTCTGTGTTGTTCTAGATCTGGTTGCAGAATTTCCTGAAACCTGATACAGGCACCAGAAAACAACAATTTTCAGATCTACTATATTTTGAGGTTACTACTTGTCTTCAATTCATTTCAATTAAGGTTTTAATCAATTCAAATCTATTGTGTACTCTTCATCCATGTTGGTTAACATTTTTTCCTCCCGTTAGATTTGTAATCTCTGACTCTTTTAGCACCCAAGGTGAGAGAACAAAAGGATGTCACCAACAAATGGGATAGTGTATGTCATCTATCACTGCCCTCTGAAGTGATAGGTACAGCTCCCTAATTGTGTTTTTTATGCAATGAATGTGTCTTTTTATCGATCATCAGGTTTATTCCTTGTGTGATTTAACCAAATTGCTTGTAGACACAAACAATTCAGGCAGGGATAATGTGAAGATAATCTACAACCTTCAATAGAATGCTGATTATAGATCATTAGAAAGACTACCTTCTAACTAAACCTATCCATTCTAAGAATGCATAATCTACTAATGAGAACAGAAGTAGAATCGTATATAGATAGCAAATAGAATTTCTTAGACTGCAACTACTAATCATGAAATGGAATTCAAGCAAAAATTACAGCTCCATATACAATTGTACTTTCCATTCAGATGGAATCTAAATAACAAGGTGAATAGGAGAAGAATCATACATGATGGGTAAATAGAATTACTTTCACTACAATCACATACATGAAATGGAATCCAGCAGATAATTTCAGCTTCATATATAATTGTCTTGTCTATTCACATGCAGATATGAACTAAAATGGAACAACAAACAAGGAAAAAGCTTTCTGTAAATGGAATTACTTATGCTTCAACAACCAGTTTGCTGACCTTGTATACTGAATTATTTTTAGAATTTATAGACCCTACAATACATTAGGCTTCTAAGAGTCAATGACCTTTCCTCTCCTTCGAATACAAAGAGACAGAATGCAAAGAAAAAGACTTTTCAAATCTAAGCACTCGAACAGTCACTATAGAATCTAAAACTCTTCATCTCCAACTAGCATTGTCGAGCTGAATCCATTGGGCCACGGAGTTGAAACATCACTTACTCTTTGAATGAAAACCATGGATATATCAGCTGGCAGAAAATGGAAAATGAGCTTCTCCGGCGGAAAATTGGATTGAAGCTTCTCCTTGGCGGAAAATGAACATGAGAGGTCATTTTCTTCTTTCTTTGTGGAAAACTCAAAAAGTGCTTCTCCTTGCGGAAAACTCAAAAAGTGCTTCTCCTTGCGGAAAACTCAAAAAGTGCTTCTCCTTGACGGAAAACTCATAAAGTGCTTCTCCTCGCGGAAAATGGGAAAAGTGCTTCTCCACTTAAAGCATATGCTTTATTTGGTCTCTTAAAACAATAATATTCCCTTTTAATACATCGGGCCCACCTTACTATAACTAAGCTTGCGGAAAATTACCCGAGAGGTGCGAAACCCGCACAGTGTAAAATCCTTCTTTGTGGAAAATCACTCGAGAGGTGCAAAACCCGCATAGTGTAAAATCCTTCTTTGCAGAAAATTACCTTCTTAGGTAGAATTCCGCTATGGAGAAGACGATTTCTGAAATCCCGCCAAGCTCGTTCTCGCTCATTTCTTAACCAAATTGCTCGCCATTTGTTGCATTAGGATCGTTGAGACCTGTAGAATCGATCCATACCAGTCTTTGATCTCTGCCTAAGAAAGAACATCAATTGGAGCACAAATCTTTTCAGGGTTAGGATCTACAACCTACCCAAAACAATGAAACTCTGATAACAATCCACCCGGCAAAAACAAGATTGCAACAGAAGGGGAACCTGGAAAAGACTTCCTGTCCTAGGGAAGACTTAGACCTGGACATCAGACTGACCAGACCAACATGACATGACCATATGACTCCAATATTGCAAAAAGATGGGTGACTGAAATTCAGAGAACAATCCATAAACCGTGAATTTAAGACTCTTCTTTCTTCTTGTTTTCGATCGATTGATGCATTTGTGCATTAACCATTTTCTTATGGTTGATCAAAGTGGATCTTTCCTTTGTGAAATTTGGGGCTAGGAGGAGAATATTATCTTCCCCCAATACCTTTACATACATTTATATCATTACCACAATTTACACATCTGCTCTCCATTTTTATATCTTACAAGTTTGTTGTTATTTAGCTTGTGGTTAACAATTGATCTTTCTAGTGGGTTATTTTTCTTTTGTTAAGGGTTTTTTGTCCCTTCAAAATAAGTTTTCCTTTAATAAAAAATAATATTTAAAAATACCATTTAATAATCTATCGATGTGTTAGGATTATCTTCTCGTGAATTAAACCTTTACATAGACTAATTCAATAACCATAAGCCAATTTTCATAGTATTCCTATGTAGATAAAAGACTTCATTCAATGTGAAAATCGATTTCCTTCTAGAGAAATCATTCTATGTATAAATAGTGATCCACCGTAGTTAGATCCAGAACACTAAAAAAAGAGATAATCATGGTAGTAATCATGTTCAAATTGATTTCATTTTATGTGCTTCAAATATCAATAGAAATTTGAGTAAAGATGAAAATCAAAACTAAGAAGTTGGAGGTAATTTCAGCTAAAATGTTGAATGAATACACAAATTTATTTACAACACTTGAGAATTTTTAACTAACATTTCCTCAACAAACAAAATTACCCACTTTTTGCCACACATCGTCGACAAGATGATTTACATCCATTCTCGTTCAGGGAAGTATCTATTTACACATGCTTACTTGTCTTTCATAGCTTCTATTGTTTACCATTTTTTCTTATCGAAATGTTATCACGTATTTATTCACT
>MU223889.1:1351611-1365716 GCA_018584345.1 Thuja plicata
AAAGAACAATGTTCTAAAAGATGTTGTTTAATACATATGTAATCTTTAAATACCTATATTCCTATTCTTTCCCCATGACATTAAGATATAGTTATGATTTCTCATATTAATCATCATGAGAAAAGTTATATTGATTATGTGTTTACTTAATATGTAATTCTTATAGCACTTGATAAGTTTAAACGGTATGATTTATACTATTATTATTATTATTATTATTATTATTATTATTATTATTGTTAGTATTAAATCAAATCAAAGCATTTATCAAAATGATAAGAAGTAGGTAGCGCAAGGAAAGACTAACAAGAGTTATAATGCTTTGAATAAATATAAACGCAAGATTATATTATTGTTTGTGTTAATTTTGAATGATTTATAATTAGTCATTGTTATTTGAAATTCTCTTATATCAATTGATTATCAACATTTAAAGATGATTTCAAAATTATGATTATATTTAGATTATTATAACGCGGGCATTGTTATTATGTTAAAGGTGGCAAAAGGTGGCAGGAAACAAGAAGTCAAAATCATTGACAATATCATCGACTGGACTGGGTTATACGTATTCAGACCAGCAACTGGCGATACAAACAGCAGGAGGGAGTCCTCAACAGCAAACGCCATGCCTCCATCTACAAATAGCCGCCACCCTCAAAGCAATCCATATTCCACTTTCAGAAAACAAGATAATAGCAAGTTTCAGCGCCAATGATGATCAGATGTCAAACATTACAAAAAAGACAGTACAGATTCTTTGCCACTTTCAGCAAACAAGATATTAATCACCACCTCCATAGCACGTTGGTTGCTGTTTATAACAGTCAGCAAGGATTCTCAAAAATGTTTTTACCAACTTGATGCTATGGGGACTGCTAAGAAGTTTGTAGTATCTCCTTCAACATGGCCACCACCCTCCTTCATCAATAAAAACAATAAACACCATGCCATGTCTCCATTTACAGGCAAGTTGACACCTCAAACAGCAAAAGGTTGGGTCGATGCAGATTGCTGGAGTCAATACAAGTAGCAACCAGCCCCCAGCATGTCAACTGGCAGAAACATCAATGATAATGGGGTGCCATCTTCAGAAAACATTAAATCAAGTGTCACCACACCATCTGCAAACAAACTAATGTTTTTGAGACAGTAAACTCTACGCCACATAATCTGCAAAGATGCTGGTGAAAATGTTTTCTGTCAATAGACAAATGCAACCAAGGGAGGTTTTTATACAAACCAGGCAGTTAAGAAGTTTTAGAGGTTATACAACCGAATGGTTGGCTGTATGGCTGACTAATGAAGGATATTTGTTGTCCAAATTCAATGTAATAATTAGTTATAGATTAGTTTTAAGCGAAAGGGTGTGATGTTTCATGTACCCTTTCGAATTTATATTTATATTCAGTCTCTAATCTGCAAAAGACAGAATTACAAGAATGATAACATTGAATTGGAACAAGATGATGATCGATATGTCGAAATCATTGATATGATGGAATGAAAGATAGTCAAATACAAAATCAGATTGTGAAGATCCAATTCATCATTCCTTGTGAACCAGAGATAAGTCAGTATTTTATTTATTGTGCAATAATTGTTTCGTTATTTCTTTACGATCAAGTCCTTCGGATAAACGAATTTGGAATTCTTTAAAGTGATAGTTTTTGATTTGCGCATAATTCATTTTAAGTTTACATTCTGTATTTTCAATTATTTCTTTCTCATTTTTGTATGGTTAAAATCTTATTGATTAAAATATTAATCAATTAGTCCATCATTTGAGAAATAGTATTAAATTGAAATATTGTTAAAAATTTTAATTATATGCGCATTTCATTAACGCCTTTAAAGTGATAAGATTTTATTTCAAAGCTGTCTCTGAAGTTGAACGTAAGGTTGGAGATTATCGACTCTATTGCCCGTGTTAAATTAAAGCACTGGTCTCTCTCATTTTGTTGAATTTGGTGTAAAGTTTCATTATTTCAAGTTCTGAATTATTCTTTTACTTCATCTAATCCAGTTCATATCTTGATCATATCAAACAATATTAAATACACTATATGTCATTAACAAATATATTTTCAGTTTTTTGATCTTATTAACATATCGAGAAGCAGGAATCGAAGTTATCAGTTATCTGTTCCAGGAAACCTCTAAGAAGACCTTGAAGACAAGTTTTAAAGTGCAGGTCCACCAGCCTTGGTTCCGTGGAATCAGAATTGTAGGAGGTTGTTGAAACCTCGTTCATTGGCAAATTGATCTTATATATCTTCGTTGGATAAAAGAAATCTGCTAGAAGTCCAATCTGTCGATTTGAGCACCAACCCCACCTTGATACCTATTTGGTGGCATTTCTGAACTTTGTCTGGAGTCAAAAGACTCATCTCATCTTGAATTGTCCATTTAAGTCCATTAAGATTTTTTGCAACCTTCACTTTTTCATCCTCTGCTACTCTTGACCTCATACAAAGTCTTTGAAACTCTTTAGTGTATGAGTTGACATCTAGGTCCTTCTTCCTTAGACCTTTTCTTCTCTTGTGCAACTAGATTTCATAATCCTCTGGGATGTAAGCATCTCTTACCCTTACTACCATAGCTTTCCATAAAGAAATGGGCCTTTTCCCTTCCTTCTCTCTCTCACCTTGCATGAATTTCCACCAAGTGAGAGAAGACCCTCTCAGTCTTTCTTTAGAAACTTTCACCTTTTGAGCCTCTATGATTCCACAACACTCAAAATGGTTTTGTAGTCCTTCTATCCAATCAAGGACTACCTCTGGTTCCATTTTCCCATTGAAAATGGGAACTCCTTCTAATGCTTTGCCACTCATATCCTTGAGGGATTTTAGGAATGGTTCTTCATTTAGGATAGGGTCAGCTTTAGGGACTTCATCTTCAATTAAAATATCATTTCCTTTCCCTTCCATTCTATCCTTTACTTCATCTTCTTTCAAATCAACTTCATCCACTTTTTGCTCCAATTGAGAAATCCTATCTTGGAGTAATTTGTTCTCCTCCTCTTGTTCATCTACCTTCTTTTATAATTAAGAATTAGTCACTATTTTTGACTCTCTAATGGATTCCTCTTGTTGTAAAATTAACCACAAGCCTGATCAAAAGAGGCTCTGATACCACTCTGAAAGAAGTAGCCCCAAGATGTGCTTCACAATTTAGTAGACAGGACCTTGCTTGTCCTATTCCAATTAGGGTCCTAATATTCACTATAGGACCACTCTAGTAAATAGGCACTGAGTCCAATAATTATATTAACTCTTCTCTAAGAGTCACAACAATTGTGGTTCACCTTGGGGGACAACTATCTATGTTTTGTCTCAATGCTTCTTCTTGGCCTTAAAGAAATCCAATGCCAAACTCTTCATACCAACACTTACCATGCTACAAGGGCCTTGTATACACTTAGAATGTTCATTTTTCATCTTTTCAAATCCAATCCAATCCCATAATTCTTCAAACCCAAGTTAGTCGAGTTCCAAATTTATACCCAATTCATCCTAATAGGTCTACAACACTAATTAGCCCTATCTAGTGAGTTTTTCAAGATTTTATATGAAAAACTCCACACAACCCACAAAACCAATTTAGGATTTAGATACCCTTTTGGGAGACCTAAAATATTTCTAAGGTCTAGGGTTCCAAATATATCCATACACCTCTGTCCTGAAATGTAGGGCTATTAGGCCTATTTTGGCTCCTCACTAGCTCTCTACTGATTTCTATGCAAAACTCAATCCAGATGGATTGGTTGGGCTCTAATATCAAAACTAGGGACCTATGAGACCCTAAGAACACTAAGACCACACTTGGTTCAGTTCTCCCATTCAACCATTATCTCTGCATATAGGTTTTTACCTGTCACTCTCCTAGTCGAGCTGTCCTAACTTGCCTAGGGAATGACTTTATAAATAGAAAAAAAATTATCCTAACCTCCTACTTGTATATAAACTATTTATAGAGGATACCCTAATACATTAACTCAACCTTTTAGGTTTCCCATGGTTTAATTTCATGGGGGAGCCATGAAACCAAAATTACCCTGATTTACACCAACAGACTACCTAGTTTGAAGATATTTTCCTACAGCTAAAAAATCAACTCAAAATTACTAACACTATGAATGAAAATATCTTAGAACTATTTCTAATATGTGAATCCATATTTGGATCTTAAGTTTCAATCCAGTAAAACACCATAAACTTGCAAAGTAGTCGACTGTGCACTGTTTTCAGAAAAACTTGCTTTCTTGCTCTCCAAAAATTGCAAACATTCACTCTACCTCAGGAAATAAGCCATAGAGTGTCTAAAGATACCTTCTCCACCATTTCAGGCCATCTTCATTCATTCCCCACTCCTAGAAAAGAGGGGATCCAATGTTGTCAAGTTGCTTGCAACATTTGCAAAAAGTTTCAAATGTTGTCATGACAACTTTTTGGCATCTTTTGCATTTATGATGCAAACTACAAACTAGTGCCTCTAACCCATTTAGTTAGATGAAATAA
The DNA here is from genome assembly GCA_018584345.1 of Thuja plicata. Classification (NCBI taxonomy): domain Eukaryota; kingdom Viridiplantae; phylum Streptophyta; class Pinopsida; order Cupressales; family Cupressaceae; genus Thuja; species Thuja plicata. The sequence continues at coordinate 1,356,132 of MU223889.1, forward strand.
GATCATTAATGACTCATTAAGTATCTTTGGCACCCAAAATGGGTCTAGGACACAATTTGAACCCATTTCCCAACTTTAGACCAAACTAGGACTAACCTACTAAAAGCAACTAACAAAGACTAAAAGTGAACTTAACACTAACACTAATTCACCTAGTCATACAACATGACCTTATAAGGCCTTAAGAAAACACACACACTAAATTGGATAAGGTCAGTTACAAGCCAAAACACTAGGGCTTTGAGGATTGCCTAGGTGCTCCTGCACCAAATATGACCATATCTTCCACAGAGTAAACATGATATCCTTGTATTGTAGTCCCATGGTATAGATGTAACTTGTCAGATGCTTGGAATATTCTATCAATTTGGTACCCATTTGTCATGTCTCCTTTTTGATCCGCATTATTCATATTTTTGACCATACTTGTTGCATTAGCCATCAAAATTTGGCTTCCTTGTGTTTTTTTAGTCTTTGATATGCATTCAAGTGCTCAGTGCACATACTTATTGTAGTTATAGCAATATCCATCAAACTTAGGTGAACTCTTTGAGTTACCATTTTTTCTTTTACATACAATTAAAATATGTCCAGGTTTCCCATAATAGTAGCAACTAAGCTTGTTTGACTTCAATGGGGCAGAAGTGTCTTGATTGTCAGCTTGTTTAGAGGACTCTCCTTTCCCAGTAGTGCTCTCACTATTGAATCCAAGCCCATTTTATCTCGTAGTTGTCTCTGACCTTGAATGTGTGCATCCAATGATCTTAGTTCTTATTTATTTCTCTTCAGTACCTCATTGGCTTCTTTTTCATAATTTAGTTCTCTGGCCAATCTTTCAGCTTCACACTTTAGTGCTTGACTGTCAAATTCTTTCATGGTCAAGCATAGATTTGATCTCACTAGTTGACCGGTCATTTTATAGTGTACTTGTGGTGTCCTCATGATCTCATTTTCTTTCTACACTATTCTTGTCTCAAACTATCTTTTATCTTCTTCAGCTAATTTCAGTGCATATAGAGTCAAGTATCTAACTCATTCTTAACGCTTGTACTTCTTGATCTATCTTTTCTAATTTTAGTTTCTCATTGAGTGTCTTATTCTTTTCCATAAGTTCTGCAATGGCTTAATCAACTTCATCACTTAGACTACTTTCAGATGTTGTTTCAAGAGTATCAACATGCTCTTTTATGGATTTTAGTTCACTACACAACTGCTTTCTCACTTTTAAGGACTTTTCTAACTTGCTTTTCAGATCATCAATCACTTCTTGTGCACTCTCCAAATCAAAGTCAATACTATCAATCTTCTTAGATTGCTTGTAACTTTCCATAGTCATGATCTTTACTCTTAGGTGGTTAAACCATTATCTCAAGAGTCTCAGCTCTGATACCAATCGTTGGATTAATCTATGGAAAAGTAGGTGTTGATAGGTAAGTGGTGAATCTGTACTTATAAAAAATTTTAACTACTATTCTTTACTCTTCACAAAATAGAATATCATTTATAAAAACATTGAAAAGCATGTAAAGTAAATTAGAAAACCATGACACATAACTCCATGATGTTTGGTCATGCATAAATCCTTTATTAGATAAAACTGTGGTGGGGCTAAAACCCACAATCCTTCACAACTACAGTATAAAGGTTTCTTGGTTAGAGCTACAATGTTAGCTACTTCTAATAGCTTATCCTGTTAGGAGTACAAAAGACTTATGCAGTCTGCCTTGTTAAAGGATTTTACAATCTCTCATCTAAGAGATGTACTTGGTTAGAGGATTTACAAAATAAGACCTATTAGCGCCTACCCACTAAATGAGATTTCTACTCTCCTATCTATTAAAAAATATTACAAAAATGTCTGCAAGTATGCATCAACCACAATGTTGTTCAAACTCTTTATGATCTATAAGTGCATTACCTCATTCTGCACTCGGTAACCTTAGAACTTCTACATTCTAACTCCTTTAGCTCTATTGTTGTAACTGCATCCGTCTCTGTAATTTTCACCATCATCATGTCATCTTCATGTTTTATTCCTTTTATATGATCTTAAGGAAGTTAACCTAGTTTAGATTATTCTTCTTCTATGGTGGAGTTGAAGTGGTGCAAGGTTGGTTACATTCCCAACACATTTATTATACTTTTCTTTCATTGGTTGAGTTTCCTCGTGATCATGTGCAATCATGTTATTACAATCCCAATGTTCTAGCTAACGCCTCCCTTGAATATTGTAAAAGATTTCCGGCTTAGCGTCCAGGTTCAATGTATCAAATTTTAATTGTTATTTTGGCTCTCGTATATTCATTAATATGCTCTAATCTTAATTGGTGACATAATGTCTTCTCAGGGACTAATTGTTCTTGGTGACTCAGTGACTAACACTTATCGGTAACTGCTACTACTTATCTTGGTGTTGATAATTGTTTGGTGCTCGGTGTATGATAATATACTTTACCGATTATCTGCCTTAGTGTATTCTTCCTTTTATCGATTTTCTTCATTGACTATAATGACTTTGACAAAACTAATGACAACAAACTATCTTATAGGATTATCAAAATACATTATTAATAATAAATAGTATAGAGTTTCCAAACTACATAACCTTGAAATACTAGATGAGTGGAGACAATCCACCTTAGTTCATTTGTAAGCATATCAAAATCATCTCAGAAGGAGCTATAAAAAGAAAGTTAGAGGTTTCCATTTTGAGATCGGAGATTTGGTTTAAAAATGAATTACAAGACCTAGGCACAAAGAGAGAAGCTTGCAAAATTTTAACCAAACTAGGAAGGACCCTATATAGCCACCACAACAGATGGGTCTGAAGTTTATCAGCTTGCAAGAGCAGCGGGAGAAGCATTGTGAAAAGAAGTGAACAATATGCACCTCCATAAGTGCTACACATGATTTTGAGAAAATAGCAAAAATTAATGAGCAAAAGTTTCTAAAAAAAAATACAAAAAAAAAAAGAGAAAAGAAAAAGCAAAAAGTGAAAAAGTGAAAAAAATTGTTTTCCTTTATGAAAACCTGGTAAATAGGCATCTTGACATGCAAAAATAGAAATAAAGAGATTTTTTTTTCCACAATTCAAAACCTAGTAAACAGGAGCTTTGGGAAAGTACCATGGTGTAAACCTGGTAGACAGGTGCCAACTGTAGAAAGTTGCTACTCTACCATCTATCATGATTCTACCTAATGTTCATTTGTTCTTTCCTTGTCATATCATTTGCCTTGAGTAAGCCCTAGTGCCCCTTTAGTGTATGTAAATGGTTGATATTATGTTTCCTATTCCTGGCACACCCAGTCTGTACATATCTTGTTCTTTGGCCTATGTATATAGTTTGTGTTTCATCTGGGGGCAGGCTCCTTGCAATGGTTGAATTTGAATTTGAATTGGGGGAAAGACCCTCAACATGGTCGATCCATGGGGTTCCTAATTTTATCAGATTGGAGATAAAAACATGTAAATATTTAATGTCTTGAAAAAACCATAAAATCCAAAGAAGAAGCTGAAAAATCCAAAAAATCCAAAAAAGATCCTGAAAAAAGCATTAACAATTGAATATGATCCTGAAGAAAGACCATAAAAATCACTTATGATGCTGAAAAAATCCCTAAAAAGTATAAAAAGTCCTGAATAAATCCTAAAAATTGTAAAAAGTCCTTGAAAAAAAAAGTTAATCACAAAAAAATCAAACATCTAAAAAATCCTAAAAATTGAAAAATCTCTTCAAAAAATCTGCAATAAATTTTGTACATCTTCATTTTTTTTTCTTTTGCAGCACGACTAGCATATATGCAGACATCAATGGAAGACCCATAATCATGTTATTAAAAAACCACATTTTCACAAACATGAACTGAAGCATTTGAATCAAAACTAAATCTGGTTGGACTTGTTCGATCTTTCAATCTCTAATACCGACCACTCAACCTATCCAACGTATCAGTCAATCATCTAATCAATCAATCAAAATAAAAATATCAAAAAAAGTACTACAAAAATACAAGTAACAGTAAGATCAGAGTGGCTGTTGGTTCACATGTTTCAGTGTACTTTATCTTTTATTGATTTTCTTTGGTCATTTGCTATGCTACTCGATGATATTATTGAGTTATGAGAGTGGTCAGGATGCTTCATGATCGCTTTTTTTTTGTCTTCTGCCTGTTTGAGGTTCTCATGAAATTATGGGGCATGCCTTCCATATGCTTTAGGATGGATGAGATCATTCTCTATCTGCATTATTTGTTTCACGCAAAAGGATTTATTTTTCACTCTGGCTGTTTATGCCATGATGCGCCGCATCCATTTTGGCATATCAAAATAAGCTCTTATGAAATCATTGCACTTATGAAAGAAATTTTTTTCCCTCTTACTAGTATTTCTTTCTCTAATTTATTCTTTCTACTAACACTTCTTTAGTCAATCCTTGCAACCGCCTTGGTTTAGTACTCTGGTACAACAAAAGCATATGCATCCTACAAACATGCATTTATAAGTATGTATATATATAAATATATAAATATATATTCATATATATATATATATATACATTCATACATATATATACATATATATACATATATATATATATATATATATATATATATATATATTGCATAGAAGAGAAATGCATCATAATACTTAACAAGAAAGTAAAAGCATTAGCATCCATCATGTACATAAGAAAAATCATCATAAAGTACCTGCATATCATATATATCAAAAAAAGTATCGGAGTACCAAAAATCAAGGTGTTTGTAAACACTAAGGCTCGTAATCTATCACATGTCTACCAAAAACCTCCCTTTGCTAGAGAGAGTCTCTTGTCAGCCTCTACTTTCTCGGTCATCCTGATCTCTGTCATGTCTAGAGGATAAATCACCTCCTTGTTGTCATGTCTGCACTAATATAGGTGGCTCCCTCGGTCCCCATACTCCCCTGTTGCTCTATGTCCTCCTGGAGTGCGATCTTCTCAAAGAATCTTTGTAGCTCACTTCCTACTGCTCCTGTGGTACATCTCTCTCATACATGCATCACTACTATCTCTTTTCCTCTCGAGCATTCCATAGCTTCCCTACAACCTCTCGCATGCTTGTATTTGTAATGGTATTGATAAACTATCATTACTCATCCTCTTGCCTTTGTGCTCTTGACAATGTTGTATCTTGAGAGGCCATCACACATCCCTCTCTACTGTCAATCTATCCATTTGTGTCGTGAATGCTACCCATGTTTCCTGATCTGTATCTCAAGTTTCTATCACTACATCCCTCTCTCCTATCAATATATCTACTTGTTCTATTAGTGATACTCTCTCTATAAACCATGTTGCTTGATCTTTAGATCTCTACAATCAACATGTGTATTTGGCGCATCAAATCTATGATATATTATCTCTACTGTATATTTTCCCCATCTCTATCCTTAGGAATATTTACATCCTCATCACCTAGTGGAGCCTCTTTGTCATCCTCCAACTACATGGCCATAGCACCAAGATCACTTTCATTATCATCCTCATCCTCACTGATAGACCTAGTGTTGCTCTCATCATCCTCCTTCTTAACACTATTGTCCTGTCCCTCATCATCATACTCCTCCTTCGTGCCCTCCTCTCTTGGTACTTGTAGTCTTGGCATTAGCACATCAAGATCTCTCAGAGGCATAGGTCTATGATGTGTGAACAATCTATCATACTCTGCTCTAGTCCCTATGTCTATGATATTTTCACCAACTCCTCACTATCTAGGTTGTAGTCTCTCAAACTTTGGATATGCAACATATGGTCTGAGAAGTGTGCCCCATGACATGATCTCACCCATAGAGAATGAAAATAGTGCCATGGCTATTGGCACTCCCTGTCTCTCTCCAAACTACCTACACACTCTCTTTGGCAGCTGCATCTCAATGACAACATGACCTTTAATAGTGCATCCAATTCTTGGTATCTCTCATGTCTGCAAAATGGTAAGTTCTCTCTATCATCATTCCATATGGGGTAGTCCCTGTATGGTCACCAAATGAAATCACTCAGTGTGCCCATCACATGCCTAAAGTGTAGTTCATATCTTAATGGTCCCTATGCAAGCACTCTACTATAGTAGTAAATATATGGTATTTCCAGAATCATAACTCATTCCACAATCAGATGGAACACTTATATATGATTGTAAGCCCAAACCTATAGCATTGTAATCTTGTTGCTAATAGAAAATCCTCCTCTGTATGCTACCTCATGAAGATGGTAGTATGTCATAGCCAGCATGCATGGAACCCAAGAGAAAATAGTCTCATCCATGATCATCCTCTCGAGAACTCTCCCCCAACTAATAGGGAATCTTTCCTCACCTATTTGGTACTAGTATTCATGCGATCATGCAACATATCACCACTACTAGTCTATCATGCTAACATACCACCATCTCCCATCGGATCTCATAATCCTGGATGTCTAGATTATCTTCATCATTATCAAATAACCTATGTAGTACTAATCTCCCTGTCACCGGGTCATACTCTAAAAGCTCCCCATGTATAGAAATCCTGACGATGTGGCATATATCATCCAATGTCACTGTAGCCTCCCCTGTCAGTAGATAGAACAAATTCATCTTAGAGTACCACTGCTTTACGAGTCCTATGATAAATCCTCTATTTTCCCCAATCTTTATCATATAAGTGATGTAGTATAATACTAATGAGTCTAGGATATTTGTCTCATGAGTGCTCAACCTGATGCAAACCTAGACATGTCGGCCTTCTTGTGAGGCCTCACCCCGACCCATCACAGTCTTACTGCTCGATTTCACTTTGATACTTTATGTGTTGATACATTGATACACTTTTTTATTATCCTGACAGAGACTCGAGATACTATGTTATGATGATAATTATATTGTGTGGATTTCATTTTGATATGGATTAGACCTAGATCAGATGGTTGTTTTGATTATATATGTTTAGATAAGTGAACTGATGAGAAGATTGAATCATGGTGGGACTTGATTATTTCATGGACGTTATGTCATGATGATTATGAAAATCTTATGTTTTAAACCTTTCTGTATGAAAATTTGCAATTAGGAATGTAATCATGCTATTGATTGATGTTGCTAACTATAAATTGAAAATATATATATTGCATGTGATTTTATTATCTTGGACTACTGATGCTCGAGTTTAGTGTGCAGGAAAAAGAACCATGGAATTATTCAGAGAATCAGGGCTAAACACATGTGAATTGAGTAAGCCAAAGTTTAATCCAATAAGGGATTGAAACCTCGTTGTAATGTGATCCTTGTTGCAAACGTAATCCGAATGTGTGTTATCAGTTATTACTCATGTTGTTGTTGTTTGGACATGTCATTGTGAATGTGATGTGTATTCTGTCTTAGTGGCATTTGACACTTGTGTTTTCCATGTGGATGATGACTTGTCAAATGAGGGTTTGGGAAAGAATCACCAAACCTAATAGGGTGCAATATTAATACCACTTGCATATAGATGTCTTGTAGGGATCACATCAAGTTGAAACTCGAATTTAAACTTTAGGGGTACTTTGGAAGGGTCAAAAGTGACCCTAGAGTGTATTTTTTGCCAAAATTAGTTAACCCTAAGGGGGTACTATAGATTAGGGCTAGTTTTTACCTATAGAGTAAACCTAGATCACCATTATGGCCCTCCATAATGCCTACCTTTCAAAAGTGGCGAAAATGGAAGAGAGCCACATGCATTGACTTGACCCACACTCCATTCTAAACTCACATTTAAGAGGGGAGACAAGAGGTAAGACAAAAAGACTAGAGGGCATGTCTCATTAATGGCTAGCCTTGAGTACACTTTAGAGGCCTTTTTAGAGGATTGGGAAAAACTTAGTGAGTGTTCACCCACTCTCTAATTTTAGAGACAATTAGGTTTTTGGAAGGAGGAGAAAGATAAGGAATTGGGGCTCTTCTCAAGTTTCATTGCCATAACACAATTGAAAGGTTGGTTACTCATTTCCATGGAAGTTTCCTTATTTGATCCATTAGATTGGCATGATGTTCTTGCTCTCTCTTTCTTATGTAAAATTTGGTTTATATCATTGTTTTGTATGGGATGGGATTTGGGTTTTGAAATTCATGTTTATGGTTTTATTTTTGCTTGAATGAGGGAGTTCTTGTTTATGGGAGTGAGGCATTACTCACCCTTTGGAAAGGGAAGAAGTGGCCTTGGGTGAATGGGTTAGTTGGGCTCTCCGTTGTGGTGAGAGTCTCTTTTCTTGGAGAAAAGGGATGAATTCATGGTGTATGGGCCCATCAAGCCATTTGTATCCTTGCATCTTGAGGATGTTGATAATAAAAGAATGTGTATGAAGGTTTGATAATGTAGCCTTGAAGAGGCAATGAAATACTCATATTGAGAAAAATTGGATGAAATGGCATTCTCCCCCTTGGAAAATCCCACCTCCACCCTCTTTCAATGAGCTTGTAAAACTCATGTGTGTAGCCTTGGGAGGGAGTTAATTATTGTTCATGCATATGTGTGTTGTTGTGAGAATTTTTTTTGAAGCATACCCGTTTAGCCTTGGTTCTCCAAGCTCAGGGGTGGTCTCATAGAGACCTTGGTTGGGAGGAGAGCATCCCATGGTTCTTCCCCTTTCAGTGCAGGTATTGATGTCAAGACTCATGTGGATGAAGTTTTGCAGGAATTCACTCTTTGGTGTGACTATGTGGAAACACCTTATGTTGTTGTATTGTTGATCCTTGTAGTAAGATCCTCATCTTGTTGCATATTGTAATGTATTGAAGACATCTTCAAGTAACATGTGAAATGATTTTTTCATTATGAGTTGGAATATTGTAGGTTAATCATGCATATATGAAGTCTTCTCCATCATGAAGCATATGTATTTGTATTAGAAGAGGCTACCATAATGAAACAAAGATTCACTACCTTCATGCTTAGAGTATTTTATTTCTTGTAATGGAAATGTTATTCTTCTTTGTGAAATAATACTCAAGGTTGATAGAATTGACAATGAAACAATTTCATTAGATTACATATCTTAGTTGATGAACGAATTTAGTAATCTCTCTAATGTTAGTTGTAAAATTTTCACATTCATTAAATCATTCTCCATTGAACAAAACCTCATTCTTGCTCCTCTAAATTGAAGCATGAAACAATGAACAAAGGAACATGTTAGATTACTGTGTGAAAATATCATATAGCTATTATTCAATCCATTATTCCTCTTGTATAGTACACTAATTAGATAAACCAATACATTATTGTGGCTTTCAAAAATAATAAAACAATCAAATTGTAAAAGGGGCAAAAAATATAAAAATATGAAAACAAACTTACCATACATTTCCAGGTCTCTGGAAAATGTATGGGGAAGGATTTAATTCCCTCCCCTTACACATTACACAGAGAATATTCCATTTTAAATTCCATTTCTAACTCGCCTTTATTATTCCCTTAAACATACTTTTAATTGCCTCTTAATACTAATGTTAACTTTTAAGAAAAGGCTTAATGTTTCTCCTATCCCCGTGGGACCCACCTTATATTTTATCCCCTCACTTTACCTT
>MU223889.1:1374424-1396279 GCA_018584345.1 Thuja plicata
GGGGGACATGGTATTAAATCTCTTACCAAAGTTTTTCACCTTTTTCCATTGGATGAGTAGTGTTTCTGACATAGGGTACACTTATGTCATTGTCAGCAAGAAGGATTTAAAATGAGTCCTATGCTTCTCTTAAACATTTCACATACTCCCACCTAATTGCTTTTACTGTGCTGTACACTTTCCATGCGAAATTCAAAACCTTTGTTGACTTTGCCCTTGCATACTGTGGTCCCCACCTTTCCATACCATGCGTGGGTTTTGAGAAGAACTCCTCCCCCTATGCAAATTCGCACCTTGGGAGATGGGACATGGGTTATATTCCCTCCTTACCCACTTGAGGGTGATTGTGACTTTTTTATGGGCTGCTAGTAGGTAATGTTAGATAGGAGATAGGTGATAAGTGTAGGATGCTAGATGGTAGGTAGGGTTAAATATAGTTGTTAGAGGAAGTTAATTATCTTTAACAGATATAATAACATAATTAATTTAGCTTGTTATTGCACATGTTATTTAAAAGATATTATATTCTCCTTATTATAGACATTATTATAAATGGAGTATCATTTGCAGTTAGATTAAGTTTGTAATAAATTTAGATTTGATTTATCTTATTCAAATTAAGTGGTCCCTTTTAATAGAGGTAATTCTTTTACTTTATTTTTAAATTATGTTAATTAATTCTAGATTGGAACCTTCGCTATGTGTGAAAAATATATAGAATGAATTTATGTTGCGGATGTGAATTATTCATTATTTAATTTTAATCATGTATATTTGTTAGACATATTTTATTAAATTGTATAGTTATCATTGAATTACAGATGCAGTTCTATGTGGAATACTTAGATAGATGTTAATGTCAATTAATTAAAGTAGGTTGTATATGTGTGTTGAAAGGTTAGAGATCTATGTATATTTTCTAATTGAGATCAATTTAATACTTATCAAGAAATTTAAGGACTATAGTTTTGGAAAATTGTATAGCAAGGTTTAAATGTTGTTAGGGGAATAAGATTTAGATTTGGTTTTGTTTATTGAATTTTTTTTATCTAGTGGTTAATGGTCAAAAGTAAATGGGGACTAGAGTTTTAAGGAATATGCTGTAACTAAGGTTAGAAAACTAAGTGACTTCCAGGACAACCTATTTCAATGTATGGCTCCTCACAATAGAATATCATCCTGATAATTATACGTATATTAAGACTTGGACCTAGGGTTAAATCAACCAATCCAGTTATTCTCATAATCTTGTATGACCAGTTGACGCTCTAGTTTGCATCTGAAGGTGATGTACCCTTAGTTCAACTTATGCATATACCTTGCTAATCAAAGACAACCCTTACTGTGATAATACATTACTTCCAATACATCCCTATTAGTGGTATGCACTTGTGTATTTAAAATTTTTTTGTATGTGTGTTTGCCCTAGTTTTGGGCATGACACTTCTCTCCCTTGTCTGCAGCGAGGGTAGCTCCTCCTGTGTTTGCCATGCAACTTTTGTCAACTTTTTGTTACTTTCTATTACTTGTGGACCAAATCTGACTATGTTTGACCAATTGTGACCTACTTTTGGACCTCTCCTAGGGTTTTGACTAGTTTAGGGAAGTTTAGGACCTTCCAGACATTATTTTGACCTGATTTGCAAAATTGCTTAACCAACTACCCAACTTGGGCTACCAAGTGCTGTATGGACTGCACTTGCTATGAAAAGTGTAGCTAGGACCACACTTGGATGTGTTGTTTGCGCACTTGGCATGTGTAAGTAGTCAAACCTCCCATTTGGCCCTAGTTTGACCTTATTTTAAGGACCTAAACCAATAGAAATGAGTACAAAAACATTGAAATGAAAAATAGGCTCAGGTATAATCACCTTTGGTCCTACTTCCTCCATTTTTTGGTATCTCCACACTCTCCCCATGATGAAATCAATCCATTTTTCCTAGCTCTAGAGCTCCAATTCTTCCAAAAGTGACAGGGAAAATGACCTCCAATCTCCTCTGCAAGCCTTTTTATAGCCTCTTTGTTTCATAGATGGACATGCCTTTTATGTTGGCCGTTATTCTTTTTGCAATCCGAGCCTCATAAATTTTGCATTTGACCTCTAATTTTTGATCTGTTGGTTTTTTGTGGATCTATCTCATCGTTGTCGATAAAATGACCTATCACTTGCATTTTTTGGTCAATTTATTGAGGGGGCACCCATGTATCTCATTGTCACTAGGGCATGTTTTAATGCAATTTTCCTTCAATTTTCTTTGACACAAATCTCACAATCACATTGTATGAAAGAGGGAAAAAATGTAGACGCTAAAAATTGGTTCACGCTTGCTAGTCTTATATGTGTTTTATATTTTTTGCATTACAATTGAAACATTGTTTTTTGTTCTAATTATTACTCTATGTTGCGTATATGATCTTTATTATATGACAACATTGTGTCTTTCATCGTTAATTGAACATTGAAAATTGTTTAATTAATTTAATTATTCTCTCTTTTTGGCTGAATCAATTAGTTTTCCAAAAAAAACCTAATCAATTCTAATCAGTCCTAAACATTCCTAGACTATAAAAAATCTTCTTAAATCAGTTTGAATCAGAACAAAATCATTCCGAGCTCACTCAATAATTTGTAGGGCATTTTCAAAGATCATCAATGCCTAGTCAAATTACTTTCAATTAGATTTCAATCTTTTCAAATCTTGTCAATATTGTCATCATTAATTCAATCTCATTCAATAGTCATTCCAAGGCATTTTCCAAGATCGTTAATGCCTCATCATCAAGACAATCTGATCTGAAACAATTTGATAGCATTGTCAAAGTTCATCGATGCTATCACTTTGAATCTTTTCCAAGGCATTATCAAAGTTCATTGATGCCTCATCATCTTCATTTTGGGAGCATTGTCAAATTTCATCAATGTCTCCTCGTTGTGGTCAGTCCTTATCATTTTCAACCCTCTGACATTATCAAAGCTCATCAATTTCTCATCATTTATCCTTTAGAGGTATTTTCAAAGCTCACCAATACCTCTCTTTAGTCATTGTTTCGAGCACATCATCAAAGATCATCAATATCTCATCATTTCCTAAACCATTCTGAAAGCATCAAAATTGTTCATAGTCCTCATCAAGATCATCAAAACTAGGTCAATCTTGTATCATTGCCATTAATTTGGTAAACAATCCACTAATTTATCCTCTTGGGATGAATAACACGTAGTTTATCCCTTTGTCCTAATTGAGTAAATAAGTTGACTTTATTTATTCCATCTATCCTTAGTCTCCATAATTAATTAATATCTAATTAATTAATTGGCTAATTTCTAGTTTATGTAATTTTTAATTTCATAAATACTAATTGCCTATTTGTGAGGAATATTGCATTTCTTAATTGTTTTAATCCACATTAATTACCCCTTTCCTCTTTTCTAGCCCCCATCTCCTATTAATTAGCTTCACCTCTTACACCTTTCTTACATCTTTCCACCCACTAATTTTGCCTCCATTATGTCATAATTTTTCATAAATATGAAAAATTCCCTCATTTTTACCAAGTATCATAAGCCTTGCAAATTTCCAATTTGCACATCTAATTGCTAATTCTACAATTTGTGCTCTTGACTCCTATAAACTGGCCTCATTTTGTCTTGTTTATCTCACCACTACCTCCTAGTATTCTTGCTATCACTTTTTCTTTCAATTCTTTTTGCATTATGTCATTGGCAAATAAAAACATCAATCCATTTTAATGGAGAAGAAAGGAGAACATTGGAGCTTCATTCGAAGGGGGGTATTTTAAGTAAAAATTATATTTCATTATGCACCTTTTCATTCTATGGCTTTAATGGTAGATTAGATAGGTTTGATATTGTTAGAGGTTTTGTGGTTTCCTTGATATGCTTACTATGCCTTTTTCGAGTCTTACAAGAAGCCATCACAAAACATTTCTAGACTAGGACACAAACTGGTCATAAATTTATCACTTGGTAACACTACTTATGGATCACTAGGAACTATTTTGATATCACCAAGAAACACCACAACCAAGACCAAAACATAAATACAATATAAATTGCATCTGCACATCTTCAAACTTAATTTATGGAGTAGAAACCTTCCAGAAAACACAACTGAACAATTTTCATCTTCAACTATATATGTCTGTAAGTGAACCACTAACTTCCAAACCTAAGATTATAACACTAAATTACTGAAAAAAATAATTATCGCATGATCTCCAAAATACATACCTATCTTCCAATATTTTATAGCACTATTATGTCTAGCACACAACCTTACTTCTTTTGGACCAACTTCCTTATTCTAGACAACTAGATATAAATGAACATGTCTTCATCAAATACCTCCATACCATAGTGCTAGAGAAAACATCTCCAAACCACAATGTTTGACATAAATGAAAACCAAACATATATCTCCAACAATCTCCCCATTTTTCATTGATGGAAAACAACCACCTAAAAATTTTCATTAAGATGTTATTTACTTTCAACTCTCCCTAACTGAATTAACAAAAGCATTCCTCATTGATAAATCATTCTTCTATAAAACACATTATCAAATAAATAATAAATATTTTCCTTATCGGTTTCCCCCTTTGCGATCAAGGACAAAGGCTAAAACTATACTTACCACTACTCCCCCTAAGAACAACCACAAACATCAATCGACAAAAAAGCCTGAAATATCCCCCTGGATAGATGGACCACTCTGATGAACTCAGTTAGAAGGAGAAAAAGCCCCAATCTTCTCTCTGATAAACCCAATGAGGGAAAAAACATGACGAGGAGTCTAGAAACCAAGGAAGCACACTACTCCCTAAACTTGCAGGCTAAGGTACACTACCGAGAAATACACAAAAGATATGAAAGATGAGATCACTAATTTAGGGAATGATACAAAGAGTTTTTAATTGAACAAAATATAATGAACTACGATAGAGGAATATCCAATAGATGTAGGTGGTGTTGTCCTCTTTTGAAGCCCAAAGAATTCCTTATATTGATTTCCCACAAATCATTGTTCCTGTATTCTTACTGCTTTTTTTTTTTTTTCACCATACAACTTTACGTTATTTATCACATCACCATTACTAGTTCACCTTCATAAATTAATTTTCCTTCCTTATATATCCTTTGCAATGTCCTTACCCATCTGTCACATTAACCCAAAATGAATTAACAAATGAACCATATGACTTAACTTATTTACTCCCTCGAACACATGCCTCAATAATCAAAGTAGGTTGCAGATCAACCTATTTCTTAACTAATCCTTAATCACATCTTAACACTTCTTCCAAACCAATGCAATTAGTTAAGATCAAACATGATTGAAGAGAACACCACTGGTCGGACCATAAAAAAAAGATGTTGTCAAAATCAACTTTCATACCTTATGAGAGATATAAAAAAAAATTGTGGACAAAAATGATGGCACAAAAAATCATCTAAAACCTGTCTAGAAAAATTATTGAAGGCACCCATCGTTAAGATCAAGTGTTGAAAACTATTATCACCAAACTGGTAACTACAACACGTACCCGACAGACAGATTTACATAAAATCAACATATCTCATACACTAGAGTGTCATAAGCTCTAAATCTCATGATGCTAGTTGTAAGAATATTCTAAAGATCACTGTGGTAGAATTTGAAGCACTCTAGCGAGCCAATTTAGATGCAATGTTCTTGCAGACTGTTAACCAGAGTAAACATACTTACAAATTTATTTGTACAAGTGTCTAAATCATGAAACTTGGTTGGATCATGTCTAAAATATTCCTTAATATGAATCCAAAATGGCATATCCATATCGTGCAAGTTAGAGAAATGATGAGTAAATATACTGATTCATATGCAGAGGAAATCAGATAGCTTTTCTCTTAGATGTATTTTCTCCTGCTCCCAAACAAAATGATCATCGTATACACCTGAATACCGATACTCAAATTATGTATATATTAACCAAGACAATTTCAGAAAATAGACAAGTAGACAGTCAAGGAAAGACATTTCATACCATTTGTTTCATGCCATTTTTTTTGGCCTACAATGATACCATTAGATGATTCTCCATACCATCTTCGTCATCTCTGATTATTTGCACAATTGTACTCAAGTATCTTCAACATTGACATGTATCATCAAGCACATCAGAGACATTTACACAAACTTAGACATTTACACACACTTAGACACATAAACGATCATTGCATATATTTTAATTATCTCACTAGTGACATGTGAATCCTCTTCATCCACATCCAACAAAATATCCTCTCTTCCTATGTCTTCTTGCATGTTTACAATATATGTTATTTCTTCCTTTTCATTTTTTTCAATAATCTCTACCAAATTAGAGCTCTTCCTCTAGGACTCCTACCCCTTCCTTCATTTTTATTTTGTTTCTTTTTATTAAATTTTCCTTTTTCTCTTTGAGTAAACTCAATTCATCGATAATTGATATGTATAAATCATTCAAATACCTTAAGACTTGTTTGTGATCTTCTTCTACATAATCAACTCCTATGCTTATTTGGTAGAATTATTTTATGTACTCTTCACCCCTAGTTTCTTTTTGTTTCCAATTCTAAAGCTTTTTGAATAGATTTATGTGATAGTTTGTTGGCAAATAAACATTTGTCTTTATTAGATCATTTGGTTACATTATTCTAATTTTTCCTTTCCTTTTTATTATATGTTTGCTTGTATTTTATTCCACCATAGAGATGCATGACCCCTCAATTTTGTGCGTTTATTTCTAAGTTTTCAATTTTCTTTAGTATTGTTGTACTCAAAATATTTCTCTATTTCAAAGATCCAATCGAGAAACTCCTCTGCATTCAAACCTCCTTTGTAATTTGGGATATCAAATCAAGGTTTAGAATCAATTCGCATTATCACTCATATGAATTATTTTCCCTCTTGATATAGCCCTAGATGATTTACTTCATCTCCTTCTTCAACAATTTATTCTTACTAATGGACATTGTTTTCCTCTATGCAACTTTCTTTCTCCAAGCCATCTCCACTATATACATTCATACTTTGATAACTATTGAGTTTGTACTATCTCTTATTGCCTCTAAAGTTTCATGATCCAAGCCTCTGGGATCTCTACCTCTATGACCACATACTCTATTGGACAAGTTAATTATTTTCCTATAGTTGTGGATATTATTTTCTCTTCATTCATCTATAACTCCAAGTCCCAAGGTTCTTGTTCAATACTTTCTCTACTAGATTTGATACCAATTAATGAAAATTAAAGCAAGAGTAGTTTATTAAATTGTCTTACTTTACACCAATGTGTGGAATCTCAAACAAGAAGACAAATCACCTACTTATTTTGATTCACAATGTGCAAATTATTCTACACATGTCCTATTCAATTTTTTTTTTAAATAAAATAAAAACTCTATTTTAATAGAATTGCTGATCTTTTTGCACCGAAATTTTTAAAAACAATTCTAAACATATAATCAACAATCAAAACTTATGTAATATAATTTTTGAAAGATGGGAAAGAGTAGGTGCAAGTGTAGTGTTGTAGCTGGGGAGGATGATGCTAGGAGAGAAGATTCTAATGAAGATGACTAAGATTTGCATGGATGTTAGTGTTATGTGTGTATTCTCGATGCCCTGGTTGCTAGGTTGGTTATGATTTTGTGTTTTATGCCTAGGATTGTATAGCTATCACATATGGGCTTTATCTTGGCCTTTGGAAGAAACATATGGGGATACTCTAGGGATCAATCAAGTTGGATTAAGGTAGTTGGTGCTATATCATTATATGTGTTTTTTTCTTGTTCTTTTTTCTACTATCTTGGTGGAGTTGTCACTAATCTTTGGAGATTTCTTCAGCGTTTATAAGGTTTTTTTTCTCTCCTTGTCTCTTTTCCATGCTGGATTTTGTTGGATGCTTCTAGGCTTGTTTGGTATTTTATCCCCTATCTTGTCTTGGGGGTTTGACTATCTTTAGAAGAGTTTATTGTGGTTTTAATTGAGTGGATGGTGCTGGTGCAGACTTTAGTGTTGTTCCCCTATGTAAGGGCTTTCCTAGTTCTATGACATGTTTGATGTTTTTCTTCATGGATGTACCATCTCCCCCTATTTGCATTGTAGCCTAAGCATTTTGGTGAGTTTCATGGTTTGTTTTGGGGCACCTCAAGTGTTCTTCTAGTGACTATGATTGTGTTGTGAGTGGAGTTGAAGCTTTTGGTTTGGTGTTTGGTAGGACTTTGGGCACCTAGGGAGTTTTTCTTATTGCTCATTCTTCCTCTTCCCTCGCCTTTCATTCTTTGTTTCTAAGGACCTCTATGTGGATGGTATGTGAAGTTTTTTTTATCTTTGGAGAAATTATGGAGGAAGTTGAGTCTTCTCCTATGGACTTCATTTTCATTTTGGTGGTTGTGACAAAACACATGACAAATATCTCTCTCTTTTGTTGTTTCTTTGGGGTATGAAAGCTTTTTACTGATTTTTCATACCCAACTTTGTTTTGAGCTTTTGCACTCTATTACTGATTCCATGGAATTTGTTTAGGCTAGGATCAGTGGGTGGTTTTTGTTGGAAAAATGGTCAGTGGTCCCCTCGGGATTTGTGACAAGGGACTAACCACCTCATGTAGATTATATAAGTCTAGTGACTATATCGGGCATTGACAGGTCAATCTTTTGGTGCAACGACAATCACACTTGTAACAAGTAGTATCAGAGCTTGGTCATGGGTTTGAATCCCCTCGAGTAATTCCGAGGGGGAGATTGTTGGAAAAAAATTTAGCACTTCCCTCGGGATTCATTATAAGGGACTAACTACCTTGTGTGGATTATATAAGTCTAGTGATTGTATCGGGCATTGGCAGATCAATCTTTTGGTGCAACAACAATCACAATCATAACAATTTTTGATTAAGGATCCCCTTTGTAGTTTTGGGAGAGTTGTGTGTTTGGGTGGCTTTTACTAGTGCCCCTATATATTTTGATGTTCATCTTAAGGGTTTTTTTACTTCATGCTTGTTTGCTTATACTTAAGTCTTCTATTGGGGTGGAGACTTTGACTGGCTGCAAAAAATTTCATTATCAATTTTCTATTTATTTTCTTGATCATCCTATTGAGGTGGATGCTTCTCCAATAGAGGCGAAGAAGGGTTTTTGGGTAGAAGTGGTATGCTATTTTAGGGGGTTATTTTATGCTCCAGATTGTTTGACCATTCGTTTAGTTATGAGAGATGATTTTGTTCCTAGTTATGAGCTCTATTTGAAAACCCATATTTTAGGTTAGGGGAGCTAATGAAAACCATTCCAACATTGAGGGAACCTTTCAAAACCTTAAGAAATGTGCTGAGGCTTAGGCATTTTGTTGACGCAGCTGGAGCTTTTTATTGAAAATATCTTTTATGCCCTGCTAATGTATTGTTGTAGATATGGTTCTTGTTTGATGATGGCTTCTTCTTTGCAAATACTGGTTCATGGAATTGAGATCCTATCAAAATTTATCTATAAAGGCTTATGAGGCCCATTTAAAATCAGTTCGATCCTTAATTAAAAAAACCAAAACCTATGTTATTTACTCCTTAGTTGCAATCTACCTGATCACCTATCCTATTCTTTCTATGTAGCCTTAGGCTAAGAGCATTTTATTCCCAACAACAATATTTTCCCCATGTAATCACTCGTCAAACATATCCATTTTGCATGTGCCTCATTTTCTACTCTCACTTCTTTTCTTTTAACTGACTTATTTTCTAGGCCAGCATTTCATTCTTACCTTCTATCTATTTCTCTTTTAAATTTTTAATTTCTATTATTGAATTTAAAACAAAGAAGACTTTTCTCCCCTTGCATAGCTTACTTACATACTTTTTGCTTTCCTTTTTTTTTAAAAATATTTTTCTTTCAAAAGCTTATCTGAATTCCCTTATTGGCTTTTATAATAATTTAAATCTAGCTCCCCAATCTTATTTTATTCCCATGCATCAAATCTTTCCAATGTAGGGTTTTGATTTTGTTTGCATTTTCTTTTTTTTTTTAAATTGAAAAGAAAAATAAAATCCCTATTCAACAAAAAGTGAGGCTTCATTTTTCTTAGTGCTATAATAAGACATCATATTAACCTTAAGTTGAGAAAGGGACGTTAAGGAAACATTTTCTTTGTCTTTATTATTTCTATGCCAACCGTTCTAAAGAAGTCTTATCTTTTATAGTGGCACTTTTTCAAAAATTTGATGTAAATAAATTATGCAAGATTTTTCAACTTTTTTAATCAATACTCTTGCATCACAAATATAACACCATATTGGTTTTCAGAATGCAAAACTATGATAATAATACTTGTTATTCACTATTTTATTCTTTCATTCAATACACATTCCTCAATTATGGGAGTTCCTTTTCCTAGACTATTGAAATTGAATTGTATGAGTTGTTCTAACAACTCAAAAAGAAATCAAACATACACTCCTTTAGAGAAAAATATTCACCCCTAGAAGAGTTATTTGAGTTGTTACTAACTCACTTTTCCTCTTCACACATATTGTTATTTTAACCCATGTAAAAACTAATTTAATTTCCTTGATAAAAATGTAAATAAAACTGATACCAAAACAAACTTAAGGAAGAACAATCATAGAGAATATTTATGCAGAGTTTTATACACCCTTCTAAAGGATATTAGCTCAACATGATATAAAATGTCTCCTCAACGTCCAAATGATTACCTAGGGTATACCATGTTTTATTTTTCTTCTTAAGAAAATATTCAATATGAATAAATGTGATATGTTATTTCCTATTTAGTGTATACCTCATTATATTATAATAATATAGATTACACTCTTAATGATAATTACATGGTAAAATTTACCCTATTATCGAGACAATATGTAAATTTAGTGTAACAAGCATAACTAGATTTATAATAGTAATAATTTATTTATAATAAAATAGTTTATATGAGGAGAGAAGTTCCATGAGGATCTAGTTTGTCAAAATCACTTAGGGGTTGAATATGATCTAATCACATTTCTAAAAGTTTTGAACCTTGATGAGTGACACAATAAAAATAATGTACATTATCATGCTCTCCAATTTCACTCAACCAATTAAATTAAAACATGTCAATATCAATACTGAGTTTTAAATTTCTACTTAAATCAATTTTACGATCATTAAAATGAATCATATTTTATGGAAAAATATAACTAAAAATTATTCACCTTCTCTTGCTCCTGTGAGACCCATCCACATTTTTCTCTTACATGGTGGAAGGATGTTGACCATTTCAATCTCACTATTTTCTTGTTTTTGATATTAGCAACAGTAAGAGGGTGTTGACCCGAAGTACAAAAAGATAAAAGGATAGACTTAACAACATATTAAATCATCACTGTCAGTAGTAGCAAACCAGGTAAACTACCTACCTCTATCCAAAACCACAACAAAAAAAATGAACCAACAGTGGTAAGTGTCCCAAAAATACGAAGCCACGCAAGGCTATTTAAAAAAGTCTTAACTTAAAACAAAAATGACTGGACAAAAAATAGGGCTTGGGGTTCACAGTTTGGTGGCCCCCCATCCTGTACTTCATCTTCAGTTGGATCCCTTTCCGTCCCATAAGCGCTTCGACAGCAGCAGGTCCGACCACTCTTCATTGAGGAACTTGAAGAGTTCTCTGTTTCCCTCCACCGACTCCTTCCCAGCCAAGGCTTGATAATTCAATAGGTAGAGGGTAGTAGAGGAGGTGTGCATTACTTTCAGAGCAAATTTACTAACATCTACTAGCCTCCTGTTGGTGTTAGCCAAGTCCCCATTCAGTCTGGCCACCGAGTTCTCCAGATTAACCATCTGGAATTTAATTTTTCCCACCAGTTTGAAGCCCGCAATAGACTTAGGGTCCTCAATCCTATTATCCGGGCTAGAAATGTCTTTACCCACATCGACCTCAATGTCCTATTTTTCAATTTTTCCCTCTTCCCGCTCAGAATTAGTCTGATTTTCCTTCCTACTAGGGGACCCAACCGAAACATCCTCTTTGTCAAAGAGCTCCTTCATTGCCCGTTTCCCTTTTTCTTTGGCAAAATGGAAAGACCAGCGGGTACTGGTGGGTAGAGGGTCAACATTAAGGGGCATTCCAGGTTAATATAGATCATTTTTCCCTTTTTAGCAGGCTGAGGAGAGTCCTCCAAGGCCAAGTAATGCTTGTTTCCCATACAGGGAGTAGGGGTCAGGCGGATACCAGAGGAATTAGGGCTAATCACAAGAGTAGAACCACCAATGGAGTCTGAAGGCAAGGGAATGCCTTGGTTTAGGGAGACAAATGGGGACAGATTTTTTTTGGGCTAGCTGGGTAATTTCCACAATGGGTGGATGGCAGAGAGCACGGTGGAAATGGTAAATCCTAAAGATAAGTCCTTGATGAAGGAAAATGAGTTTTTTTCTAAAGAGATGGCTTCATTAACAACCATAACCATGTTCTCAAGAGAATGCAGAAGGTAAAAAGGAATTGAAATTAACATTTTATGCCTAAGATGATTGAGAAAGGGAAGGTGATAGTTATAGAAAGTACCAAACTTTCCCTCCAAGGTGAATTATTTCATCACAATCTTACACATCTTCGGCCAGAATTCTGGAAGATCCACCGTGCTATAACCCCCATTCTTTGACACAGGTTTATCATTATTTGCAAAGATCTGATCAAACTCTGTTCTAGCTTGGGTTTTAGTGGTTTTCTTCCACTTTGTACCCATGGTTGCCATGCCCGTGGCCTTACCAATCACCTCTTCGTTGATTTCAAAGGTGATTCCATTAATAGTCACTCTTCTTTTGCACCAACTTTTGACAAACTGGCGAGAAATCATCTCGTCATGCCCAGTCAAACATTTCATGAAGGGCAGAATCCCTCCTTCCTTGAAAAAATACATGACCATGTGGTCGGAGGTGAAATCTTCCTCGATTCTATCTGGTTCAATCCTATGGCGGTCCCCTCCCATATTTGCAATGTAGTTCTTAGCAGTATTCACCCAAGAGTTCCAAACCTAGAGAGAAGCGGAACCCTTTTTAGCAGAGGGCCATAAAAAAGTAGAGCAAGAGAAAAATTTGAGCTATTGCGTGAAGTGAAAAAAATGGGTGAATAAATGGCCTTTAAGCATCTTTCTTTTCATGTACAAAAACATGCTAAAATAATTGTCATTAGGCACAAAAATCTCCGCTAGGGCTGCCACCGAGGTTAGCACATGTGAGCAGCATTATAAACCATTATTACAATCAAAACAATCTTTGCCATATCCTTTGATAATCACTCTAAATCTTTGATGGCATAAAAAGACATTATGGCACTTTATGGCAGTGACACAAGCAATCTACCTCCGCCAAGAAGAGATCCAATTATCCTCAGCCATGTGGCCTTTCCAAGTGCGAAAACCAGGCAAGTGCAAATGGATATTGTTTTGGGGTCCGCCATTTAGCTCCCATTTCTGATTTTGATTTTCAAACATCACGGGTGTTGTTGTTACTTCTGCTCATTTCCCGCCCCAGTAGGTCCTAAGTCATTTTTGGTAGCTGATTAGCCACGCACTAGTAGCATAAGCTAACCGTCTGCAATCCCACAACCACCATGAAATTGGCTACAGAGTTCCCTTCCCTATAAGTGTGCTTTATGGCGGATTAAAAAAAGTGAAGCATTAGCCCCCAGGTATCTGACAACATAGGGTCAACCCACCATCCTACCAAGGAGTACCCCCTAGCAGCCTCAATAATGACCTTGGAGTCCCCCTCAATTTCAATCCTAGTGCACCCACAATTTAGGGAAAAATTTAATCCCCATAGGAGTGCCATAGCCTCAACCTGATTAACCAAGTGGTCAATAAGGGTGCCAGCATAAGCAGAAACCATTCTCCCCCACTGATCTCTTATAATTCCCCCTCTCACTCTATCTGTCACCTCGAGCAGCCCCATCAAAATTGAGTTTGTACCAATTTTCTTGGGGAGGGGCCCAAACAATAGCTTTTCTGGCTTTGAGTTTAGAGTTGTCAAATCTATCGAACCCCTTGCCTAGGCCCCAGGCCTTAGCAATCTTCCAATCTAAATCGGTGGGGGGTGAAGAAGTTCTTTTCTAGATCCCCGCCAACAGGTTATCTTTAATGAGTTTCAAGCCAGCATAGAAGACCTCCATATGATTGAGTTAAATCTATTTGAAGATCCTATTATTGCGTCCTTTCCAGATGACCCAACAAAAAATAGGGGGATTTGGTTCCAAAGGATTTTGATCAGCGGGTGCTGAGACGGTGATTGCCACTTGAGGAGAGTGTCCTGGATGTTATGGTTAGACACCTACTGGAGGTTGATTCTTGAGAGGATCTCCTACCAAACCCCATCAGCAAATTTGTAGTGGAGCATGATATGATTGGGGCTTTCCATATCATTCTTGCATAGGCTGCAATGGTTGGCAAGGCTAAACCCACGTTTAGCAAGGTTATCGAGTGTGAGGATTTTCCCATGGAGGGTAGTCCACAAAAAAAATTGACTTTGGGGATTAATTGGGGCTGCCAAACCTTCCTCCAAAAAGAAACATCAGCCCCTTCATTAATAAGCAGGCCATAAGCCAAATTGACTGAGAATCTATCGTATTGGGTATGTTTACGGAGTAATCTATCTACCCTGCCAATCAAAGGGATGTAGATCAAAAGTAATATTTCCCTAAGTTTAGCAGCAAGGATGGTCAAGTCCGGTCTGAGCTGGATGTGTGGGAGCATATTAATCCACTTGGCATTGGAGATGAAGTTGGAAAACTAGGAACCAACAACAAGGGACAAGACATTCTTTAATTGAGAGAAACTGGAGCCTAGAATAGAATTAGGCAGCCAGGGGTCATTCGAGAATATGATATTATGTCCATTACCCAGCGACCAGATGGCTCCTTTTTCTATAATACTTCTACATTTGATGATGTTGTTCTAGATTTTAGAGCCCCTCAGGTGACTAGGAACCATAAAGAGTTTACAAAAGTGGCCCTTATCCAGATACTTAGATTCCATGATTCTACACCAGTTAGCATTTCCCTGTATCATGGTCCAAGCAACATTAGAAATCAGGGCATGATTGAGGTTTTGGATTTTCCTTAACCCCAGCCCCCCTAAGGTTTTGGGAAGACAAATAGTATCCTAGGAGACCAGCGGGAGGCATTTCTTCTCTTCTGATTCTGATTAGAGGAAGGTGCGTTAGATCTTTTCCAACTTGTCAGCCATGAAACCAAAAAGTTTTAAAATAGACAAAAAATAGACTGGAATTCCCTGGAGAGAAGAAGCAAGGAGTTAAAGCTTACTAGCATTGCTGAGGAGTTTACCTTTCCATCTTGCCAATTTATTTTGGGTTCTTTCAAGGATAGAATTCCAGAAATCATTCTTGACATCTTTTACCGTCAGTGGGAATCCAAGATAAGTGGCTGGAAGTTTGTCGGCCTGGAAACCCAAAATCTTTAGAATCTTTTTCTACACCACTTCCTCAGTGTTGAAGAAAAACATCCAGCTTTTGTGATAATTGATGTGTTGACCTAAGGATGTTGCATAATTGTCCAATATTTGTTTCCACTTAGTAGCTTCTCTAACCGAGGAGGCTCTGAAGAAGAAAGTGTCATCGACAAACTATTGAAGGATAGCAGGTTGTAGAGTTGTGGACGACTTTATCCCAACAATTTCTCTAGTGCATGCCATCTCCATAATATTCTGGCTGATGACTTCAGCAAGGAGGATGAAGAGGTAGGGGGACAGGGCATCCCCTTGGTAGAGCCCTTTACCAGGGTAAAATTTAGTTCCAGGTCTACCATTGAATAACACCGAGAACCTCACAATCTCCAAACAACACTTAATAAGGTCTATGAATTTCTCCAAGAAGCCAAAAGAAGCCAAGACTTTGTAGAGGAAATTCCACTAGACTTTGTCATAAGCTTTAGAAACATCCAGCTTGAGAGCCATCCTAGCAGCTCTGCTATGGTCAATGGAGTGCATGATTTCATGGGTGGTGATGGTAGCATCCATAATCTGTCTGCCTAGGACAAAACCCTTATGATTGGGGCTAATGATTTTTTCGAGCAGGGGTTTGATTCTGTTAACCATGATTTTGGAAAAGATCTTATACAAAGTGTTGCATAGACTTATGGGTCTGAAATCCTCCATGACATTTGGCTCTACGCACTTGGGGACCAAAATAATAAAAGTTTCATTTAGTTGCTTTAGAAGTTTTTTACATCTGATGAAATCTCGAGCAGCATGAATGACATCATAACTAACAATATCCCAATACTCTTGGAAGAAAGCAGGGGGAAACCATCTGGGCCAGGGGCTTTATAGGCTCCCATGGAGAAGACTGCCTTATGAACCTCCTCATCTAAGACCCTTGATAAGAGCATAACATTATCCTTCAACGTGATGTCCCTAGGGAGCTAAGATATGAGATTATCCTATAGAGAAATCAGGTCCCTAGTGGATGAATTGGTGAAAGTACTAGAGAAGTAATCAGTGGCCAACCCTCCAAGTTGGGTAGGATCTAAAATCTCCACTCCCCTAGAATTTTGGAGTTTAGTGATGGAGTTTCATTTTTTATGCTTACAAGCCAATTGATGGATGAAGTACGTGTTTTGATCCCCCTCCTTCAGCCACTAGACCCTGGATCTTTTCTTCTAGAAGACTTCCCCATTAGCCAGAGTATCCTTCTAGCTTTTCCTGGTATTTTCTTCCTCCAAGTGTAATTTCTCTGATAGGTCGCCCCCTACCATTTTTCCTTGGAGCGAAACAAGTTTCTCATTTAGCAATTTTTTGGTATGGAAAATGTCACCAAAGGTGTCTTTGCTCCACCCTTTAACCTCCTCTCTGATAATCTCAAGCTTGGTAGCAACCCTGAACATTGCCAAACCTTTGACTGGAGTAGACCACCAAGATTAAACCTTGTCGCAAAAACTAGGGTGGGATCCCCACATAATCTCATATGTAAAGGGAGCTGGGTACTGATATCTAACATCTACCCATTTGAGGAGGAGTGGGTTATGGTCTGATGTAGTTTTGGGGAAGGCAGCCAGGGAGGAGGTAGCGCCCAGGTCCCAGGTTGAAGAAAGTAAGACCCGATCCAACCGAACCTGAATTAGGTGATTTCCTTTCCTATTGTTAGTCCAAGTGAAGGGGTTCCCTATCATCTCCACATCATAAAGGCCGTAGCCACCCACAAAGTTGGCTAGGTCTCTCATGCTATCAGAATATTCCATTATACCCCCGCATTTCTCAGAGGGAAACAAGGGATAGTTGAAATCTCCCACAACCATGATTTTAGAATCTTGAAGATTGGAAATGGATGTCATTAGCTCATCCCAAACCCCCAATTTTCCTTCTCGGGTATTTGGGGCATAAATTTTAAAACAAAGCCAAGTCTCCAGTAGGGAAGTGAAGGATATAGTGAGGTGGTTTGTGGGAAAAACTATGAGCTGCACCTCTGACTTTGGAAGGGTTCCAAAGGGTGGCAATACCTCCCAAAGCTCCTTGAGCTTTAGAGTAGAAAAAATTGGCCCCAGGCCAGAGACTAGCCACTAACGCCTCAAAGTTATCTTTAGTCATTTTAACTTCTTGAATTAACAAAATGTCAATTTTATAATAAAAAATGTATTGTTTAACAACAAACTATTTCTGGGGGTTATTGAGTCCCCTAATGTTCCATGATAAAACAATCATTTCTTACCTTTTTGGTTGAGGTCCAGAGTTTGTTGGCTTCCTACAGCAATCTCCTTTATTGTGCTCCTTTTTCTTTTGGCTCTGTCTGTTGGCCTTCCCAATTATGTGTCTACTCCCACATCCACACTCTTTTTCCTGGTCTTCTTATTTTGGGTTTTCCATTCTTGATCCCCAATCACCATGGTTCCCAAGGGTGTGAAGTATTCCAGGGAAACTAGGGAACCCGTGGTCAAAGAATTGAGAACCACTTCCACCACAGGGGGTGATGGAGGGCTTTTGGATATGGGGTCTGTCAATGCATAGATATTGAGTTTTGTCTGGACAAGCATCAAGCCTGGGCTAGACAAAGGTGTGTTTCCAACCCCAAGTTGGGGATATCGAGGTTGCAAACCACCTGCAAAGGTGTTGCAGGGGCATCTATACTACATTGTTTGATCTCCCCAATTGTGGTTTTCTCCTGCATAATCCCCGTAGGTATTTCCCCCTCTTCTAGACCTGACACATCCTCAACTGTCCCAGATACAGGAACATAGCCCAAATTCTTAGTCTCAGCAGCCACATTTTTTTTGGTAGCATCCCCTACTAGGGGTGGGGGAGAGAACCCAAGGGGATCTCCGAAGATTTCATCACTAGAATAGCTTTCTTTAGCTTAGGTTCAGGATTTTTGATTATTTCCTTATGTGGCCCTTCAAGTTGCAACATTTATAGAAGAGGGTAGAATTCTCATAGACAATAGCTTCTTTCCATTTCCCCAGCTTATATTTGAGGACAGAAAAGTTCAGATGAGTCTTATTAATAGACACATTCACACAGAAATGGGCAAAAACTAGACAAAATTTAGAGAGGGTTACAAGATCCGTCAAAATGTAGTGCCTGAAAGAGTTTCCAATCCATCTAAAAACTTTCTCATCCCATAACTTGAGAGGAAAACCTGGGAGACGAACCCAAAAAAGGTGCCATACAACTGAGGTTTGCAGAGGGGTCAAAACCCAGTTTCCATTTGGCCAGGGTGAGGAGGTGTTTCCCATAGAGCCAAGATCTAGAGAGGACAAAAGATAGGTCCTCAATAGCCATAAAGTGAAAGAGGAAGAGACCGCCAGGCATGGCTGACACCACCGCACTTCCCTTCAACTTCCATTGGTTTCCCACCCATCTACGAACCATGTCAATGGATGGATGGAAGTTGAAGAAGCGTCCCATAAGAGCCAAGTTAAGCTCCACCATGTTCTTTTCAAAAAAAGAGTCTGGGAGGGTGATCTCTGTACCTTCCTCTATTAGGATAGCTAGTGTTAGGGTGGGGTTGAATTCCACCTGGTCCCAACCAGCACACCTTTCTAGTTAGCCTTGGGAGTAGGATGTGGCAGGGAATTCAAAGTACCTTTTCCAGAGATCAGGTCACATGTAAGGTCCCCGAGTTGGGTAGAGGTTCCCCCCCAGTAATTTCTGCCATGGCAGAATTCAAAAAAGCTTTTTTGGGCAGCAAAGTTGCAGAGCTCAGAGGGATGTGTTATTTTCTTATTTCTTTGGATGATGACTTAGAGTTCTATAGGGATTTGGTGCCTCTATCTCCTACTAATTTGGTGAGTCTAATTATTTTTTCTACTTGTGGGGACTTAGGTTTGTGTCCCATTTATTTTATCATTCCCAATTCATTGTCTTCATATTGTGACCCCCCTTCAATACATGGTGCTCGCTTTGGGGCTTGCTCTTCTGCCCCCAAAATTACTATAGGTATTGATGAAGCTTGCTGGACTATTGTTTTATGTAAGAAAAGCAAAAGCTAATACCATACTATTTTTGCTATGTAGATTGTCATGTTGGAGCATAAGTTGGGTCCCAACTCTAAATTTCAATGATAGTTTGGTGTACTATTTTGTCTTGTTTTTCTACTTGATATCATTGAAGTTTTTGTCTCCTTAGATTTAATTTTTGTTTTTCCATCATTTGGTCAACAGATTATCCATTTGATAAATATGCTAATGTATTATAAAGTTTAGACCCTGTTAAAAACTCACTTATATTTAGACCTTGTCAAATACCCACTTATGTTAATAAAAAATAAAGATAAACAATTCTTTGACATTATTGAACTTTTTTGTCATATGATTTAAAAACAAAAAAGCATTGGTTGATGAGGTGAATATCAATTATATTCTTTGTAACATAAAATATGTCCACTTCAAAATGGAAACATTTGAAAGAATGATTTATAAATCGTAACTTTTGAAATGAATATTCTTCATTGGAAATGACGGTGCTCCCATAATGACAGAGTGCAAAAGTATTGTGAAATCAAAATAAGAGTAAAAATAGAACAAAAGGGAAACACTGTTAATATATTATATGTAGAGTAAAAATAGAGCAGTTTAAAAATTATGTTGATTGCAAATATTCATAGCACCAGTGAGCAACACTTTGCTGTTATTTTCCTACACACACATTGTGAGGGAGGCTGTTGTATTTATAAACTCCCTATAGACTTCTGGAGTATTCTTTAGAAGCTATGGTGAAGACAAGGAGAAAAATCTAGAGTCTTCTACAATAACATTGCTTTAGGAGAATTCTGGAATGTGTATTAAATGTTCATCTAGTAACACTATAGCTGAAAATAAATATTATTCTCACCCCCGCCCCCCCCCATAATATTTATTTGGAGAGAATGGGAGCCTCCTTGAGTTGTAACAAGTCTCTAAGTTTGGAAAATTTTACAATAGATAATGCTTTTATAAATATGTCAGCTACTTGATCCTCTGTTCCACAAAATTGTAGCTCCACCACTTCACTTTCAATTAGATCTCGAACAAAATGATGATGCACTTCTATATGCTTGGACCCAACATGATATACCAGATTTTTTATTAATTTAATAGTGCTTTGATTGTCACAAAATATTATAGTAGGAGAATCTTGTGGATGATGTGTGTCTTCAAGTAGTCTTCTAAGCCACAATGCTTCTTGATATGCCTTTGATGAACCAATATATTCAGATTCTATAGATGAAAGTGACACTATTGATTGCTTCTTGCTGCTCCAAGAAATTAGTCGCGATCCATGATGAAAGATGTATCCCAATGTTGATTTTCTATCATCAATGTCACCTGCATAATCAGAATCTATATATCCAACTAGAGTAGGCTCACCTCCATACTTATATTCAATGCCAAGATGATAAGTATCCTTAATGTATCTTAATATTCTTTTAGCTTCTTTCTAATGTTCAGTGTGTGGATCTGCCATGGACCTAGATACAATACCAACTGCATATGCAATATCTGGTCTAGTTATAGTAAGATACAAAAGTTTTCCAACAAGCTGTCTGTATAATGTTCCATCCACCTTTTGAGTAGAGTTAGCACTTAGTTTTAATCCTACTTCACATGGTGCATTAGATGGTTTACAATCACTTATATTAAATTCTTTTAGTACATCAAGAGCATATTTAGTTTGATAAATCATGACCCTTCCTTCTTCTTTCCATACTTGCATACCCAAAAAATAGTGCATCAACCCTAAATCAGTTATTTCAAAAGCTTGCTTAAGTTGATCCTTGGTTATTTCAACATTATGTGTGTGATCTCCTGTAATAATCAAGTCATCCACATATAATACAATAATAACAAATTTATCATCACTATGTTTTACATACACATATGGATCAACTTTACTTCTTTTAAATCCTGCATCTATGAAGTACCATGCCCTTGGTGCTTTCTTAAGACCATATAATGATTTTTTTAATCTACACACCAAATTTTGTTCACCAACTTTAACAAATCCTGGTGGTTGTTGCATATAAATTTCTTCTTTTAAATCACCATGTAGAAAAACACTTTCTACATCCATTTGAAATGTTTTCCAACCAAACTTTGTGGCTAAAGAAACTATTGTACGAATGGAAGTCATTTTAGCAACTGGAACAAAGCTTTCAGTATAGTCTATACCTTCTGTTTGTGAGAAACCTTTAGCCACTAACCTTGCTTTGTGCTTTTTGATAGCTCCATCTGATGTGAACTTTGTTCTATAAGTCCACTTGCAACCAACCACATTTTTCCCTTCTGGAAGTGTTGTCAATTCCCAAGTTCCATTTTTCATCAAAGAATTGTACTCCTCTTGCATAG
>MU223889.1:1425531-1435598 GCA_018584345.1 Thuja plicata
GAAATGAATTATGCTTGTCTCTTATATAGACATGATATTCCTTAATTCTTGGTTCTTGATTCTTGATTCTTGGTGTGAAAAATAATCCAGCCAAATTGATTTACAGCTTTAACTCCTGATTTATCTCATAGTTATCTTCTTGCCAGCTGTACAAATCATCTTTAAAACACTTACTTAACTATGGTAAAATAAAAAAAATAAAACAACCAGTTAAGTCTATCCTTAAGCTCTGCCAGCTAGATATTTTATCATTTTCTGATCTCTTTGTTCTGTCGGTCAATTCTGCAGTTCGTCGCCAGTGACAACTACCAGTTCTGTCGGTGCAACTTCAGTTAGCTTCAGGATCTCCATCCGTCGGGCATCATTGGATCTTGCTCATCGGGCAACACTATTTTTAACTCATTGGGCATCCTGTGATTCTTCTTCATCAGGAAATACTGTCTTCTGCTCATCTGGCATCACTGTGACTTTATCTCAGTCTTTACCGATGGTGTGCACTCCGCTAGTGTAGTCTGTCACTTGGTGAATACTTGACTTTTATGTATTGCTGAAAGAATAACCTCTGTTCCATTGATTCTCTAAAGTTTTTGGCATTATGTATATGACCATACAGATGATATCAAGTTAACATCAATGACAATACAAACCATTAACTGATTTAATGTCTTGCATCATCTTCAACTTAACATTATCAAACATTCAATCAGTTACATGTCATCATTCTGAATATGAAAAATCATGAAGTTACATTATTGTCCATTCGAACTAGAATTACATCTAGAAAATATTGACCTTTAGTACAACTACAAGCAGAGAATGAGGAAGATAAATGAAGATACAGGAAGCATAAAAGCTGACGACAACTGTATACAAGCCTTCCCAAGTCAAAACATCGGTGTAACTATAACGCGAGCAGCTAAAAACTATGAATTGCACCAAAATTATGAAGGTCCACTCAGACCAACTATTCAACAAGAAACCCTTGGTTGACTAGATGAAACACCCAAAAATTCAAAAAAATTTGAAAAGGATCTAGTTGCTGAGCCGAATACCTTTACCCTTTCTAGGAGCACGTCCGTTTCTGAACGAGTGACGTATTATGTATTAATTAATATTCTTACAAATGAAATTATTAAGTAGTAAAGTAAAATTAGTAGTTTGAAATAATTAGTATTTTTTAAATAAAATTATTAAGTGACAAGAGTAACATAATGATTATACTTTTGGAAAGTTTCAATAAAGATTGATGAGTCAAAATTCATATATTTTAAGGAATTCATTTAATTTCAGTTGATGAGTCAGAATTCATATATTTTAAGGAATTCAATTAATTTCAGTTGATTAGGGAGTATGTATGAATTAATATATTTTAGTTTTAAAATAATAAGTAATAAAAATACCATCATGATTATATATTATAAAAGTTTCCATCAAAATTGATGAGCAAGAGGTTATATAATTTTAAGGGCTTGGATAAATTTCAATTTTGTTGATTAGGTTGTATGTATTAATTAATATTCATTCAATTAAAATCTCAAGTGACAAAGTAAGATCATGATTATAATATTAGAAGATTTCAACTAGAGTATTAATTAGTAATTTTTCAAATAAGATTATTAAAAGTGGTGAGAGTAACATCATAACTATAATTGTAGAAGGTTTCATTAAGTACTGATAAGAAAGAGCTCATATAATTAAGGGACTTGATTAATTTTGTGTTTAGTTTTTGGTTTGGTGGTATGTATTAATTAGTATTGGAGTGGTATGTATTATTTAGTATTATGTTAAATAAAATCTTTAAGTGATCAGACTAACATTATGAGTACAATTTGAGAGGATTTCAATCAAGATTGATGAGAAAGAGAACACATAATGTTCAGGAATTGGATTAATTTAAATTTTGTTGATTTGTTAGTATGCATTAATTATTATTCTCTTGAATAGAGTCTTTAAGATATAAAAGTAACATTATGACTATAATTTTAGAAGGTTTTAATCAAGATGGATTATCAAGAACCCATTTAAATTTAAGGGGTTGTTTTATTTATTTGATATTATGAATTAATCAGTTTTCTCTCCAATAAAATCTTTAAGAGATGAGAGTAACATTATGACTATAATTTTATAAGATTTTAATCAAGATTAATGAGCAAGAACTCATAATTTTAAGAGATTGGATTAATTTTAATTTTGTTGATTCCATAATATGTATTAATTACTATAATTTTAGAAGGTTCCAAATGTTGATGAGCAAGAGATCATATAATTTTAAATGGTAGAATTAATTTAAACTTTGTTGAATTCGTAGTGTGTATTAATTCACATTCTTGAAATAAAATTGTAAAGTTTTTTAATCAACAAATTTTTTTTCTAGATATAGAATTATATTTAGAATTGTATATTTTTTATTCATCTATAAAATTGAAGAAAATTTTAATAAACTTGAAATATTTAAAATAAAAATTAACTTAAACCATATATATAGTCATTTATTAGTTAACCATGCACTCAATACTAATATTTTTTACTATTATCTTTATAAGTTAATCAGCTTAGATATGTTTTTTGAATTTGTTTACACTTAACATTACTAATCCTTGTTACATTTTTTTGAGTTCTCATCAGTGACACAAGTATAATAACATGTCATACTTTTTTAGTCTTATTAGGTTTAAAATTTATTTTGTAACATTCAACATATTTTGTCAATTGTAAAAAATTAATTTTCCAAAATTTATAAATATTACTGACTACTAATTTGTATTTTTTTGTTGTAATGAGTAAAGGGGGTGGCAGGGTTTGAAAGGGTCTTAGTTCTTGTGAGAGAGAATCTAAGAAAGTTACAATAGGAAAAACCTAGATACTTTAAACAAACAATAACTCCACACAAAAATATCAACAATAATAGGGTTGATAAACCTTACTAGAGAGAAAGAAAGGGAACTGAAAAAAATAAACAAAGCATATTCCACACAACTAATAGAGCTTCTTCAGAGTAAAATTATAGTAGTCCACTTATGATGCTTTAAGGTGCTCATCCATAAAAAAAATATTATCATTTTCATCATTTTCCATCACCTTTGCCATTTTCCTAATCGTTTTCATACCATATAGATAGTCTGGTCCTATGTGGACAATATTTTCAACGTATCTTATAACACTTAATAATATTGATAGATTTTTTATGGAAACCTTCTTAAAATCCACCACTCTCTTCAAATTGGTATTTATTCCCCAATGTCATTTTCCACCTTCTTAATTATTTCATGTTATCTTCGAATTTCCTTTTTCAAAACATTCTCACCTCCTCAAGAATGTTCCACCTAGGTAAAGGACGCATTATTGGGAATCAACACCATAAGTACCCCTTAAAAGTTTATAGGGAATTTTAAATAGAATATTCTTAATGAATAACTCTAGCCAAAAATTTGATATAAGAGACAAGTTAAAGATTTTTCAAATTGATTTTCTACAATGGGTAAATAGTGCCTAATACACATTAGAGTTGAGCATAGAGAAATATGACATAATAAAATGAGGTGAAAATATTTTCTCATTTTATAGTTGTGTGCTTCTTGTGGGTATAATGGGCATCTATATCAATGAGAATAGGGAAACATAAAGGAGAAACCAAAAAAAATGTAGACAAATAACAAAATGGAACATGAGACACATACAGAAAAGAAAGAAAATACAATTATTGACATACCATTATATTATCCCAGGCTCAAGATAAGAATGCTTTAGATGCCAAGTATTAACTAGTGACTCCATTATATGACAAATTTTTTTGAAAATATTCTCTCTAAGTGGAGGTGGGTGGGATTCCAGTGAAGGTTCAAGGGTTGTTACAAAGGCTTTACAAGACTCCCTACACATTGGTAAGTTTGATGGAGACAATGGTGGAAACTGTCATCGGGATTGCAACTTGATCGATTCTTTTTGTAACAACCATGGGATCTGTCGGCTGCTTTTTCCTGAGATTGTAGGCTCATATTGCAGTGATCTATTGAAATTACATTCAATAAAGAATTCTAATGTATTCCAGTCCTCTCCTTCCCATTCCTTTTAGAAAGATAATCTTGTGAGGTCTGGGAAAACTCTTTTTATAAAGGATGTTCTGACTCCTAATGGTGGTCTCTAGGATTAAACATGTGGAGGAAACATACATGAATGTCATTGACCCCTCTTTGGATCATTCCAAGTCCAAGATGCAAAAATCTCTGGTGGGAAATTTTGGAGGTCATAAGCCTGACATTATCCCTACCAAAAAGTGGGTTTTCTTGGATTGGGCCTTGAAAGGTTCGGTTGTAGTTTTTTCTCTTCCAAAAGGTATTTTTTGTTTCTCCTTTTCTCTCAAAGAAAATTTATTGTGTATTTTGGTTACGGGTCCTTGGTTCTTTCTTAAGTCGATCCCCTCCAACTTTGTAAATGGAGACTAGGTTTTGACCTATTGGCCCATCTTTTTGGTGCATTTCCCATTTGGTTTTGCCTCCCCAGCCTTCCTTTGTAATTTTAGGATGAGGAAGCTATTGAGGGTATTGCCAGTTTTTTGGGTGAATACTTAGGAATGGACACTGTCACTAAAAATTAATCACATATTTTTTCCTTCTTCTTTGTTTCAATGATCCCATAAACTATTCTTCTTATCTGAGTGCAACTCAAGTCCTGACTTGGGTTCTTTTCTCAATGTTTGGAATATGAGAACTCCATCTTGTTTTAGTAGACTTGATCTTTGGCAAGACACCTTTGTCTTGATTTCCCTAAGGGTTTGAAGAGTTTAGTTGAACTGGGTAATGAAGCTACCTCTTCCTAGAAGTATCTCAACTTTTATATGGAGATTCTAGGGGCTAGGTAGGTTGGTGCTCCTCTCAACAAGTTTGAGGTCAGCAATGGTGCTGAGTCTAGCATTGCTTTGATTCTATTTGAGGTTTCCTTAGTTGTAGATCTCCCATACATTTCTATGGAAGATCTTCAGATGGTTCCCTATGTGGCCTCCCCTTTAACCCTCTTACACCCTTCCCCT
Organism: Thuja plicata; assembly: GCA_018584345.1. NCBI lineage: Eukaryota > Viridiplantae > Streptophyta > Pinopsida > Cupressales > Cupressaceae > Thuja > Thuja plicata. The sequence continues at coordinate 1,430,558 of MU223889.1, forward strand.
TTAGACTCTTGTGGACCTTTCAGTTCTTTCACCTCCCCCCTCTGCCCTTCTTCTACTGAGCTCCAACCCCTAAAAACAAGCTCCTCCCCATTTCCTTTCCTTCCTTCTTTCCCTTCCCAGTTCCCTCACCTCCCCATTTCCTTTCCCTCACATTCCTCCTTTCTCCTTTCCCTCTCCTCCTAGGAAAATGCCAAGGTTTCCCTAACTCTGGTCTCGTATTTGGAGGTCAAAAAGTCTGTGGATGTGGCTAACCCCAAAAAACATTGAAAGAAAAAAATCAAGAGAAATAAAATAAAAAATAATCCAAGAGAGTTATTTGAAGAGAATATTGTTACCATGAGAAATGCATTAACTATGAGCATACACAAAAAGATACAAGACAAGGAGACAAGAATTTTTGAAAGGGGAAAAGAAAATAAAAACCCCTTATGAATTATGAATGAGGCAGAGAGAGAGAGAGAGAGAGAGAGAGAGAGAGAGAGAGAGAGAGAGAGAGAGAGTATAATAANACCCCTTATGAATTATGAATGAGGCAGAGAGAGAGAGAGAGAGAGAGAGAGAGAGAGAGAGAGAGAGAGAGAGAGAGATTATAATAACAACTTCAAAATGAGAGAGGAGCATCTCTTCAATAGAGATGAGGAGATGAGTTACTAAGTAACTAACCAATCTATGAAAGAAAAAATCCATAATAGGTGTGTGCAAAGTGTCAACATCTTCTTAAGGAGGATAAAAAAATTTCCTTAATAAATGAATTATAAGAAATGACATGTCCTCCTACTTGGACTAGAGGAAAAATTGCATGTAGGGATTCCATAGGAATCTCTTAATTAAATAAATGTAGGATACCCTGATTTATCCTAAATTAGATAAATACAACCAAAGAAAGATTAAATATTCTAACACCCCCCTTAATATTTACTTGGGGAGTTTAAATCAATGGGAAATAAACCCAAATTTTTACGATGAATTTGAAACTTCTTTTTAGAAAGAGGCTTTGTCAAAATATCTACAACTTGATCTTCTCCCTTGCAATAGATGAGAGACACATGCTTGTTTTCATCTTGTTCTAGATTATAAAGTGATCTTGTAAACCAATATAATTTTTTATTGCATGATAAATAGGATTCTTTGCCAACACAATGACACTTTGTTTGTCATGATACAAGGGTGTAGGCGCTTGTTGAGGTAGACCCAAATATTGAAGTAACCTTCTAATCTATAAAGCTTCTTTACATGCATTAGTACATCCTTTATATTCAACTTCAGTAGAACATAGAAAAATTGGGTTTTCCTTTTTACTTTTCCAAGAAATGACACCTAAACAAACAAAGAAACAATATCCACAAGTAGATTTCCCATTATTGGGATCTACCCTAGATATAAAAGAGTATGTCCTTTGAAAATAAACTCATAATTTGCATCATAAAATAATTCAACTTTAAAGAATCTTTTATAACATTAAAATAAGATTGATGAGGGTTAGAGATGAATCCATAAGCTCCCACTAAAATTGAAATCAAGATATCATGATATCAAAATAAAACCACATGCTCCAAGTCCAAAATGAAAAAACTAGGTACCATAAACATAATTCATCCTCTTATCTCAAAATAAACATATTGAACACAAATGACCATAGACAAGGACAACTAATGAAATCTTCATCAACACTATATCAATCACATGGATATAGATAGTCCACTAATGAGTCATCCCACTGCAAGTGAATGGGTGGCCAGTCCACAACCTACATGACTCACGATCTAAGAAATGAACCATGCAAACTCATCATCAAAAATTAGTAATTTTGCAAAGAGATATAATAGAGAATAAACCATTATCCAGTAGAACATATGACTCAAGCACCAAATCAACATTAGATCTGATTAAAAAATCATGTCTACACTCATGTACCATAATCAAGGAACCATCATGCAAATAAGAAACTAAACCAATATTAAGAGAAACTCTAACAAATGAACTATTCTTCTGCTTCATTGAGATGTATATGGAATGGATAGCTCAAACTTAATACGAAGTGATGTTAATCCATCATTAAAAATATTCTTGACATATGCTATATAATAATATGTTCTAAGGATTATGAGTGTTAAAAAATATATATTTATTTTCAAATATATGAGAAATCCAACAAATTTCAAGAAGGATTTCAAGAATATCATCCTCACTATGAGGGGAAAAATATGGTTCAAGTTTATAAACATCAGCTGAAGTAAGTGCATACCAATCATTGGATGGAGGGAAACTTCATGGGTCCCAAAAATGTAACTATGAATAAGGTACAACTAAAGTGTCCTCCATGGTTAACCTTATAAATAGGGCACCCTACAAAACTTACAAAAAAAATGCAAAGTGAATACAAATAGATGGTATAAAACCTTACTAAAATTGATGGCAATTCATGTTAATCATTAAAATTAATAATAATACTGATGAATGCAATATCATTAGATAACTCGCAATACTTGAACAAACTTAAAATTTAGCATGGGAACTGTCTTTGTTTGCATTGGATTAATCACATGTCACATATTTTATATAAAATTTGATATAAAGGTAACATAGTTGAAAATCATGAATACAAGATTCGCTAGAAAGGAAATGATTTTATCCCTTTGTGTATTAAAAATAGTTTCATTCTCATCCTAAGTGGAAGTAGCATTGAAACTTGGTTCTGAAGTTGAATGTGTGACGTCTAAGAAAGTTTTTTAAATTCCATAAGTGATAATTATAACTATTGAAATATTTGTTTCCCATGCATGATAGTTAGAGTTGTTTAATTTAAACTCACGAATTAAAGTAGACATACTTTCCACAACAACGTAAAAATAAAGGAGTTAAACATTAGGATTAAACAATAACATGTTAGAAACATTGATAAATGAATACCAAAGAATCCTAAAATGGAATTTGAAGCAATGTTAAATATTTTGAGTTGATTATATAAACGTTAAAAATTTAAATTTTTAAAATTTGAATTTGAAGTAATATAATAAAAAATTAAAGAGCTTATAATATTGAAATGATATCATGACCAAAAATTATAGAGAGCTTATTTAAACAAGTATTTAACAAATTATATGGGAAACCAGTGATTTAACTATAAAATTTAAAGAATGAAATATTAAAAAATATTTTACAAATTACTTTAGAGTTAAAGAAAAATTTCAAAAAGGTAGAAAAAATAAAAAATAAACTTAGAATGAAAGAAATGAGATTTAATGTGAGCCTTCCTAGTGCAGAAATAAAGAGCAATATGGAGAAAATATTAAGAGCAGTTAACAAAGGAGGAAGGTTTGAACTGACAAACAAAAGAGAATAATTACAGAGCAGTAACCAGAATAAGAAAGGCACACAAGCAAAATGCCCAAAGCTAAAACAACCACTAACAAGGAATAGAAGGCATAATTATAGAAAAATAACTAGTTTTAGCAGTGATTAAACATAATAGATGCACTAACTAAAGAGCTACCCTGCCTAACTCAACATTTTTTTGTCATTTAACACATCTAGATTTGTTGTTTCTCAAGATTTTTACCTTTCAATTTTATTATCACTTGCAATGTTTAAGTATCACAAGTCAAACTGATCGAGATTTGCTTCTTTTAATGGTAAAAGACATCGTGGATAGACACTGCCAGCCAACTTTATATTAAACTTACTACAAGTATTAGAAAACATCAAAATTGCATTTGGACTTGAGTATCACCATAATAATTTTTCATCTCAAGAAAAAACTGTAAAATGATATTTCGCTTCAAAATTATTGATTTGAAATATCCATATATTGGTGTTGAGTTACCGTTGCATTATACAGAAAGATAAATTTATATATTAATAAAAATATAAAAAAAAATCAATCAGACTTTAATTCATTAATATTTAAATGAACTATATCATATTTGAAAAGAGGAATGATACAAACAAAGGGTAACATATATCTAGAAAGAATGTTACGATTTTAATGAAAAGAAAATAGAAATGAACAATGATAAAATATATATTTTATTAAGAAAATAAGTCTAAAATAGACACAGGAAAAGTGAACACTGGCGCAATGGTAAAAGAGATTGATAGAGAAGAAAGACTAAGATTGATTGGAAGGGAGCGTAAGGAGGCTAGGAGTTAAAAAGTTCTCTTACAATAAATCAAAGGTATAGCAAATAAGATGACCAAGGTGCAACTTTAAAAAAAAAAGATACAATCTGTAATACCCACCTCTTAGGTTACTTTTCAGTTTGTGGATGCCAAACTCTTGTAGGCATTTTGGATGTGTGTGTGTGGATTTAATCAGATGGTTTAGATGATATTTATTTGTTACATTTCAGTATGTTTGATCCATTGTTAGTATGTTATATCTTTTGTGTATATGTGATTTATGGTTATTTTATGATGCTTATGTATATGTTAGGATTTCATTTTGATTATGGTTTTCTAACAATACTAACCTTAAATGTATATGCACATGGATCATTGTATGTTTTCATTACTGTTTGATGTGCTTGGTATGGTATGGGACAGAGTCATAGTTACTTGCTTAGGCGAGATCCACATGATAACCTAGTCTCGACCATTGTTTTCCATATGATATATGCATGTATGTTCATCTTTGTGATGATAGGTTTGTAGGTACTGGGCTATGTCTTCCCTAAATTGGCAGGAGTGAGCGTGCCCTATCATATTAATCTCAATGGTAATAGAGGGGAGATAATTTTCAGGTCCAAATCCTATCCTAAACCAAATTGTCCAAGTTAGTGGACAAGTATCTGTTTTGACTACCCTAACCAAATTCGCATAGTTGATAGGAATTTGTGTATCCCTTTCCTTGATCATGTTTGATTTTACTTATTTTTGGTTTCAGGTGCTTGATGTGATTATGTGGGTGTTAAATCGTGTTATTTATTTAATTGAATGTTATTGCAATTAATTATTAAATATAGGGTATTTAATTAATTGAAAATTAAATTAAATACCTATGTTTAATTGAAAGTTTATTTAAAGTGCAATTATTGAATATTAA
>MU223889.1:1442676-1464238 GCA_018584345.1 Thuja plicata
ATATATATATATATATATATATATATATATATATATATATATAGTTTCTTTTTTAAAATTATAGTAAAATAATTAAATATAAAAAAAATAGAACTTACTGGTTTTCTATTAAAAAAAATAGTGTTATTAAATTAACACCAGTAAATAAATATAAATAAATAAAAATTATTTATTATTAAATAACTGATAATTATTAAAATGGAGGTTTAATTGTTATTTGGTATTTTTTTTTAAAAAAAATTAAGTTTTATGGGGAGGCGGGTGGTGGGGGCCACCACACCCCCTGCGCGGACCACCAAACCGTGGGGCTGCAGGTCCAAAGACCTGCATACCCATTGGTACAGTGGGCCCGCGAGGGTACCCACTGCCCAACGGGGCCGCAGGCCTTGGGCCGCGGTACCCACAGGGGTGACGTGGGTGGGGTGGGGCCGAGATCCCCCCCCCCAAAACATTTTATAATTTAGGTTTTTTTTATTAATTAAAAAGTTTATTATTCGGTTGTTATGTAATTTAATTTTTTTGTTTTAGTTAATTTTTATTTATTAATTTTATTTTAGTATTTAGATTAGTTTATTATTAATTTTTAAATTTGTTTATTATTAATTTTAAATTAGTTTATAACTAATTATGAATTAGTTTATAATTAGTTCTTAAATTAGTATATAGTTAATTTTAAACCAGTTTTAAATTAGTTTTGTATTAATTTATGGGAGGAGGAGCTTGTTTAGAGATGGGAACTTGGAAATGAGTTAATGATGTGATTAATTCTATAGGTAAAAGAGGGCATATTATTTTATTGTTACGTTTAATTTGTCATCACTAACCATCAAGTCAGATTGTGTTTGTTAAGATATTAGGGATTTTTGGTTGGGTGACTTATATTATAGATTATGTTGCACTTGGGAATTGTACAATTTTGTAATTTTGTAATTATAACTAGAAATTGGTAATTATTTCTTAGATGCATTTATAAATTGTTTATAAATAGATCTATAGGAAATGTTAATGTTTTATCGATCTGGTATATTGAATTATTTCTCGTTAGTAATTTTTAATGAATAAATGAATTTGCATGATTAGGGATTATAAATTCATTTATTCTTATGTTAACATTATATTTGATTTTATGCATTTTGAGTATGTTTTAGTTATACTATGATGTGTTTTGGGTGCGTGTTTCTATGAATTGGATGTTTTCCTATGTTATCATGCTTTCGGGTATTTGTTGGGTTAGATGACCCTAGGACTTAAAACCAAAGGTTTTGGGATTGTACTTTCTATATGATGCTATTATGATGTCAGTTGTGATTATATGAGTTTGTCATGGTCTGAATTTCCTATACCCAACCTGATTCAGTTTTGATGTATTGTTTGGCTTTATGAGGATACTGTGGTTATTGTTGGTTGTTTGAGAACCTATGTGCTTCTAAATGTGCAGGATGCGACTTGTGATTATGTATATCTTCATGTATTGATCCTGAGCCTAGGTAGGTTAACTAAGTGTATAGTGGGGAAGTAGCTTGCAATGGGGGTCCAGGACTCTAAGCGGTTACTAGGTAAACCCATTGGCAAGTTACTTAATAAGTGAAAATATATGATATATTAAAGGGATTTAAAATGAACTAATAAGATGTCTGAATCTCTACCCATGCCTTGAGTGTTGTCGCATGATAGGATGGGATTTGGGATCCTTGTCTTTGCAAAAGGATCACCGAGCCACATAGTGTCACCTGGAGGCCAGGGTCAAGAGGTACTACTAGGGTTACCCTCAAGGTTGGACTTATGTGATAAAACTTCCCTATATACAGCTTAGGTTATCCTACATGTGTCAGTTACTTTTGGTGTTATTTAGTATTCTTTGTTATGGTTTAGATTGCTTCTAGGATCTTCCTTTGCATTGGAGTTTGAGGTCATATGTACCTTGTTTGTATTCTTGTTGTATACCTCGTGTGATGGGCCTATTACTATCTCCTTAGCATGGTGGGAGTGGACCTTTGGTTCCACGTGGTTGGGTGGTAGTGATTCTTATTACCATTGAGATTCCAATGGATTCTTCTTCATGCTTGGATGTTCCTTGTTGCAGTTTCATCTTCCTAGTCTTTTGGAGACTTGATCGGTTACCTGAGATGTGTGTTGTACCATATGTATTTATTGGTTATCATCCTTTGGAGGATGCATTATATTGTTTATTATGTACTATTACATACCCTGCGACTTGTGCCGTGGATCTTGATTTGGTAGTGTACCTTATGGTATCAGTTGTATACGTAAACTTTATTATGAGATGTATGTTATTGGTTTCAGATTATGTAACCTTTATGTCAGTTCTTTATTATTGTAAGCATAGATTAGTTTGTTTAAGTAATTCTACATCAAGGAACCCTCGAGAAGTGTTAATCATGTATGAGTTGTATTTCGTGTATGTCATGTACTTCATTGTGTTGCTTCCGCATTGTTATTAATATTGTTTGTAAACATTTAAAAAAAAATTATTCTGTGAACTTAGTGTCGTGTTTGGGTTAAGTTCTCCTGGGTTCCCTGGTGGGGCATTACACAATCCTCCAACAAATGAATATGTCAAGGTTAATAGAGACCCACTAAAAGGAAGACAACAACATCCTTTGGGATCAAAATATCCAAACTAATATGCATGTGCAAATGCAGAAATGTTAATAAAAGAGAGAGTTAAAAATTAGAATTAAACATAGATATTGTTTATAACAGAGATATAAAAGAGAATTAAACAATGAGATATCAACAAAGTTTGATCCTGCAGAAAAAATTCAAATATAGCTTGCAAATGAAAACTATTAAATACAGATTATAATGAATCCTGCAATAAAAAATGTGAGATATACAAATTTTATAAATAAAAATGTACAAAAATGGGAGAAAAACCTACAAATAAAATGTGAGACAAGAAAAAAAACTATAACCTTGCAGTTTCATGACTGAGGTTAAGAGTTTTTTTTTAATAAAAAATTTGAAAGAAATTCAGTAAAATCTCTATTGGTGAGCCTTCCAAATAGGGCTAGAAAGAAAAATATAGTTAATAGATAAAATAGGTTTAATGACAAGCCTTCCAAACCAAATTAAAGATTAAAAATTAAAATCCTACAACATAATGAGTTAGAGTAATGGCTTCATGGATTGGTAACCTTCAACAACTTTCACTCAAACAAGGATTAGTAACCTGCTTTGATACCATGAAAGGAAAAAATCAATAGAAAAGAAATAAAAAAGAATCCAAGAGAGTTATTTGAAGAGAATATTGTTACCATGAGAAATGCATAAACTAGGAGCATATACCAAAAGAGCCAAGGAAAGGAGACAAACAATTTTTAAAGGGGAAAAGAAAAGAAAACCCTCGGTGAATTATGAAAGAGGCAAAGCCTAAGAATGAGAGAAAGAGAGAGCAAGAAGCTCATTACAATAACAACTTTTAAATGAGAGAGAAACATCTCTTAAATAGAGATGAGGAGAGGGGTTACTAAGTAACTCACAAATATATGAATGCCAACATCCATAATAGGTGTGTGAAAAGTGTCAACATCCTCTTAAGGAGGATAATCTAATTTCCTTAATAAAAGAATTACAAGAAATGACATGTCCCCCCACATGGACTAGAGGAAAAAAAACATGTAGGGATTCCATAGGAATCTCCTAATTAAACAAATGTAGGGACCTTGGTTTATTCTAAATTAAATAAATAAAACCTAGGAAAGATAAAATATTCTAACAAACTGGCAGAAGGTATGTCAGGGATATTTATCAAGCCACAATAATTGAAGATATGGAAAATGGGAGCTAGAGCACTCTCAAGCAGTCCTTCTCTAAAAATTTGTTAATTTCATTGTTCTATCTTGGAACACAAGGGGTCTAAATTGCTCCCATAAGAAGATTTCAGTTAAAAATATGATTAAGGAACTCTAAACGAATATCATCCTATTGCAAGAAACCAAAATTTCTAGAGAATATTTTCTCAAGATCAGTAAATTTCTCTTGTCATTTTTCCACTCTAAAGCCATAGATGTGGATGGGCTTCAGGAGGTTTGGTAGTGTTATGGAAACCTAACTACTTGGTTGGCTATTTATTACTACAGTCTAAACATGCCCAATATTTCTCTTTCTCAGACAACCACAATACCACCAAGTGGGCCTTGTCTACTATTTATACACCTAATAATATTAACCAACAGAGGGTTTATTTGTATTCTATTCTTTAGGACCATAATAATCCCATTAATGAGTAGTGGATGGTGATGGGATACTTCATTTTACCTCTTCCTCCTTCAAAAAAACATGGTGGAATTACTAACTTCTTTCAATCTATGGGGGACTTGCATGATTTATTATATAGAGGAATCCTTTTAGATATGGACCTGCAAGGGTATAAGTTTACTTGGTCTAACATGAGGTTTGGGGATCAGGTAATTCAAGTTAGGTTTGACCACTACTTGTTGTCTCCCTCGTGGGGAATATATGCTAAATGTTTTTTGTCTTCTCATGTTAGATATGGTTCGTATCGCTGTCCTATTCTCTTCAAATGGGAGTTTGGGACTTAAAAGGAGATATACTCCTCCCGGTTTGAAATAATGTGGACTTTTAATCTAGATTTCAAGTCTCTTCTACAAAACTGGTGGAAGAGAAATATCACAGGAATGACTATGTACAGATTGGTTAACAAGTTGAAAATCCTTCACTCAAATCTGAAGTATTGGAATAAATTTACTTTTGGGAATATATTCTCTCAACAATATCAAACAAAATAAAAGCTTGAGGAGGTTCATAGTAAGATGGAGAAAAATGGTTGGAATGACCAGCTTGCGGCTGAATTAAAAAAATAACTAAGATGCACAATATTATCAACAAGGAAGAAAGTTTCTGGAACCAAAGATCTAAAATTCAATGGATCACTGCTCTTATATATAGAAAAAATAAGTTATTTCATCAATCATTGTTGAAACATAAGAAGAGAAACTCTATTAGGGAGCTAATTAATCCTGTTAGAGTCTCTCTTACATTGGTGGAAGATATAGGCAACAAAGTGGTTTCACACTTCAATACTCTCTTAAACCAAGCTTCCTTTGTTGATCGAAACTCCTCCCAAGTGAGGGACTCTATTTTGGAGTGCATCCCCCATATTATTTCCAAGGAGGATGCTCTTGGTATGGGGCTTCTAGTCACCTTGGAGAAAGTAAAAATTTTTACCTTCTCTTTGAGCCCTTACAAGGCCCTGGGCCCAGATGTTTTGGCCCCACTCTTCTTCCATAAATTCTAGGATGTTGTGGGGCTAGATTTGTTTGTGGAATCCAAGGAATTCTTTTCAATGGGTGCTATCCTAAAAGAATTGAATAATAATTTTATAGTCCTTATCTCAAAATTGGTGGGTGCTAACAGGTTGGCAGACTTCAGACCCATTAGTCTCTATAACATAGTCTACAAAATCCTCTGTAAACTTATAGTTAATAGAATTAAGCCAGGTATGGATAACCTTGTCTACCCTCAATAGAAATATTTTAATTTGGGTAGACGAATCATAGATTCTATCATTACTATTCATGAGGTTTTTTTGTCTATGGATAAAGGAAAAAAAGAAAGTATGATCTTGAAGCTGGATATCGTGAAAGCTTATGATATGATGTCTTTGAATTTCCTATCTCTTGTTCTCAATAAATTTGGTTTCAAAGGGAAAAATTTGGCCCTTATGGAGGATTTATTTCATTCTCCTATGTATTCAGTGCTTGTTAATGGCTTTTCTAAGGGTTTCTTCTCTGCTTCAGGTAGACTTCATAAGGGAGATCCTCTCCCCCTTACCTCTTTATACTTACGGTAGAATCTCTTAGGTGTAATATATCTAAAAAGGCTGAGGATGGGGCTCTAAGAGGTCTGAAGCCATCTTTATCCCCATTGTGCTGTCCCATCAACAATTTATGGATGAAACAATTATCATGGGACATGCTACAATCTAGGAGTCTTTGTGTTGGAGAGATATGCTTCAGGAATATGCATTGGTGTCTGACCAAAAAATTAATCTTCACAAGACTTGTATATTTTTATTCAACATCATTATAAATATTCAAAATAGAATTATATATATCCTTAACTGCAAGATTGACGATTTTCCCTCCACTGACCTTGGTATGCCCCTTTTTTTTGGTAAAGTGGAGAATTCGGTGTAGATTGGCCTTTTAGAAAGAATTCAATCTATGTTTGCTTCTTGGAAGGGATCTCTCCTCAATAATGCTAGGAAACTTCAAATTCTACTGAAAGTAATACAAAGTACTTATATATATGTGATGTCACTTTTCCATATGCCTATCATGTGGTTTAATAAGCTTGAGTCCACCAAAAGGAGATTCCTATGGGCAGGATTTGAAGATAAAAAAACACTATACCTAGTGGATTAGGGAAAGGTTTGTTCTCACAAGTAAAATGAAGGATTGAATATTTGTAATTCTCATGTTATGAATCTAGTGCTCCTTTCCAAAGCTGGTTGGAACCTTATCAATTACTCTGCAAATTGGGCTAATAGCCCCAGAGCTAAATATTTTCAAAATGGGGAGGGACACAACTTGTTTGATCACCCATTACCTCCTGGATCCAACATATGGAACAATCTCTTAAAAATTATTCCTACTCTAATTCAGGTATGTTGTTGGCATATTGGTAATAGGAAGACTGTCATATTTTTTTAAGGATTCCTAGATTTCTCAGCCCTCACTTGAATTCCACCCTCTCTTCCTTACTTTGGAATCATATCTGATGGATCATCTTGGTACTTTAGTTTGTAACTGTTATGATGCATCTACTTCTCCTCCTAATTAGAAGATTGACCCTTTGTGGTTTGATACTCCTCACATATCTATAGCCCTTCAGCTACTCCATCTCCTCTCCACTAAGAGGTTTTATAGTTTTAATCAACATATAAGTTTCACTGGAAAAAAAACACCAATGGTGATTAGCCGGTTAAGTATGGATTTCACCTCCTCACCTCCCATTGGCCTCAAATATTTGATTGGTCAATTGTGTGGAATCTTAAATTAATTCCCAAAGTTAGTTTCTTTTGGTGGACGGTCTACCATAGGGAAATCCTTACTCTATATAATTTATAGAAGAAAGTAATACAATTGGTTAATTGGTGCTCCATGTGTGAAAAGAGAGAGGAATAAATAAACCATCTCCTCTTCTCCTATCACTATTCTTATCTCTTTAGACATAGGTTGTTGGCCTTATTCAATAGATAGTGGATCTATTCAGAAGACCTATAATTTTCTTTTCCTAGTTGTCTTCCCATTTAATCTCATCCCTTTACAAAATAATTGTGGTGGCACTCTCTCCTATATGTTATTTGGGCCTTATGGAAGAAAAGAAACAATAGGGTCTTTAGAGGTAAAGTGGTCTATGAGAAAGCTCTATTTTATTCCATAGTCAATAATATTAAGGAAATTATCATCAATATATATCGTATCAATCATAAGACCCCTCCTTCTTTGGAAATGGACATTGCTAGAAGATGGGGACTCTATAATTTCCTTCTCAAGTACAAAGACCCTATAATGGGAATTAGAAGCATGGTTAAGTGATCCCCCCATTCTTTGATAGGTCAAGCTAATATTTTATGGCTCATCCTAGGGTAATTCAAGTCGGGCTAGAGAGCGTGGTCTCATAAGAGACATGTTCAATGCCACGTTCCTTTCCTTTTTTATTAATCATTATTCATAGGCAACCCACATGGATGAAGTATATGTGGATTACCATGGGTTTGAGGTTTCTATCATGAGGGGATATAGGAAAATCATATTTTAAGTTGACGACATAAATGTCATAATGATGTTGTTAGGAAAGATTACTCCAGGCTAGGAAACAATCGACGCCATAAAAAAAATAAAAAATCTTCTTGTCGCGGTGGAGGAATTTAGATGTGACCACACCTATAGGGAGGAAAATGACATAGTTGATAAGTTGGAAATGTTGGGTCAGATCACCAAAACCATAACTATATGGAATGGCTTTCATGATTATCCTTAGGAAATTATTTTTGACATCGGTAAGGATATTTCCAAGATTGGCAATAACGACACTCACAGTTAACTTTAATGATGACAAGAAAAGATGTGTACTATCCTTGGGGTTCAATTTTTGGGTTATTTCTACTATCCTTCCTCTAGTTTCCATGGAGACCTAAATAAAATTCAGCCTGATTCTTGCGAAGAGTTTAGAAGTAACTCGAGGGTGTGGAATCATTTAGGATAGCTACATTGATCAGTATGTGGAAGGGATGAAGGGATACAATCCTGACTTGTTAGAAAAATTTGCATTGGGGGTGTGTCATTTTTGGTTTCCATGGAAACCATAGCTACAACTATGAGCCTTCTTGCAGATGGGAAAGAGATGCCTCACAATTCCAAAGGGAATTACAAAACTAACATCAAATGCTTCCTCAACCCTGTGGAGAATGTTCCTCGATTGTAGAACGGTTTCAATAGGCTAGAGCTCCCTAGAGTTTGGAAGGAGATTTATTTCAAACTTGTCAAGTATATCACATTGGAGGGTAGATTCAAAATATATCAACCCCATCATTTTCCCATGTTAAATCATTTTCCTAGGGATTGTAAATTCATTTTCCCCTTTTTTATTCCTCCCTAACTTAATATGTTGCTAAAGTCAAGAGAAAGAGTGCCCCCCTGCACTAGGGCCTTATTATGTGTCTTTATAACTTCCACCTAGATCTTATTCTCCAAGAGGGTCTGATTGCATCCCTCAGTGTGGAGCTAAACACCCCTAAATTCACCCCAATCCTTCCCACGACCAAAATTCCCCCATCCACTACGTCTACTAGAGTTAACCCTTTGAGGAAGGAGAAATATAAATCTTTGGGTTTAGAATAGCCTAAGGAGAAACCAGTTGTCATGTTTGAAGATTATATTTCTTCTGGGTCCATGGAGTCTACCTAGACTCCTGAGAATTTCACTACTAGTTCCCCTTCCTTGACCCAATCCTTAAATCCCTCCTCAAATATTTATATTTATCTAGACTAGCAAGGAGACCCTATTTCCCATAAAATCATTACACTGCCAACTTTAAGAGTGATTCCTTTGAGAATCACTATGAGATGGACATTGTTTGATGTAAGGTGGAAGAACTTTGTGTCTTTTATAACAGGAAGAATTTCTTTTACAAATGGTTGATTCTACAACTCCAAATTGTGAGGAACAAGATTAACAAGTTAGAGGCAGTGGTTGAGGTAGGGAAGAAAGATATTGATTGGACTAAGGGGGAAGGTGATGAGAATATGTGGGGTTTTGTTGATGATTTCTCCTAGAAGCTCAATAACTGGGAAATCATGGAGGGACAAATGAAAGACATTAAGAACCAGATTCCCACAGAAGAGGAGAAAAATGAAATGGTTAATTCCCTCACTAATGTCAAGGCCAATCAGTTCTAACTAAACAGACAAATCTAGGACCCTTCTACCTACAGTAAGGAGATGATGGAAAATACCTCCTAGTTTCTCTATTCCTTGAAGGTGGAGATGGGGAAAAAAAATGATAAACACATAAAGAGAGAGGAAATCTTGCAGGTGACACTCAAAGATGATGTGGGCTCTACCGATAGTGCCACTGGGAATCCTCCTAAATTTGAATCCTTCATGGACAATCTGAAGGATCTTAATGGGACTAGAAATGGGTTCATGTGCCCCCTAAGTAGTGCTAGTCTTCTTGCTTGCTTTGGTAGGTTTTTTATTGCTAGTTCTAGCTTTTTCTCTACATTGTTTAGTTAGTTAGTTGTTTGAATTCACTTCTTGTGATTATTTTTTGTGTTGTTTCTTTAGAATTGATGTTACTTTAATTTTTGGGTTTAGGCCCTTTCCCACATAAATTAATTAGAACTAGTGACTCCATTAAGTATCTCAAGGTATATTTCTTCTGTAATGTCTATTCAAATATTTCTAAAGGTCTGTAAGGTCTTATGCTTAAAATTGTTGGGATGTTGGCCAACAAAAGCTTAAGATTAGTCACCAAGGTAGATAGGGGTAAAAATACAAAAATGTGTCACAATTTAGGTAACTTATTCAAGCCCCAGCGAGTTTAAATATTTCTACCAAAAATTTATTTTCAATCAAACATATGGTCTTTATAGATTCATTATAGCTAAATTATATATGAGAGATAAATTTTCCAATTGAAAGTACATACTAAATTCATATTTATACCACTTTGGGCTTAATTACAAGAAAATAAAATTATATGAAAAACATGACGTTTCATCAAATCCTACTCTGATAAATATTTTTTTCTTTTAAAATATCAATATTAATTTGTAAATCTCTAAGCAAATTTTCCAATATGTATAACTTATGTTTTTCTATTAAGGGTAAAATGAGATTTGAAGAGGCACTGGAAGCCTGTATAAAAATATTTTGACTAGATCCAAAACCCAAACACAACTAGCAATAAAAGATATATCACATACCAATTGTAACTCAACTAATAGCTAAAAACAAGAATCATACAAGATGAAGATCAAGACAAGCCCATGATACAAAAAGGTAAAGCCAAAGCCACTAATTCAAAGGGTTTTAATAGGCTCCCATAACCTAAAACATGGATTCTTCCATGGCTCTTATAACCTTCAAGTGGCTTCTAAAGAGGCCATAACCATCAATAGGGTTTTGTATAGGCTCCCACAAGCTTAACACAAAAAGAGCCCTCAACAAAGCACTCTCAACAGCAACAAAAATAAACATTGTTCCACAAGAACATAAAAGCTCCTTAAATAGAAGAAATCAAAAGCGCAAAAATTCATTGTTACCAATTTTTGATACATGGCTAAAATTTCCAAGTTGGTTTATATTTATTCATTGATTAAGTGAAAAGGTTCATTTCTATCTTATTTTTGCCAAAAAATGTTGTGTTCAATTGTGCTACAAATGAAGTCTTTCATTATCAAGAAGAGAGTTATTTTAAAATAAGTCAATTTCATTTATCCATTAAATTACATCAACTGAACATATATACAAATGAAAGATTTTTCTTTTCAATTTTTAAAAAGCACTTTACAATGTTTCACTGCTGGTTTCAAAAGAAATAATGTGCCAAATGACCATACTTCTTAGAGTAATAATATTGAACATTAGTTTTATCAAAATTTTGTGTTTTCTCTTGGAATAGTTTTCTCCCTTGTCCCATATAATTAGAACTATGATAGAACTGGATAGTCCTTCCTCCTTGATTTATATTCATTTGTCCACCTCTTCTTCTTCCTCTTCCTCTAAAACTTGATCTTCCTTTTCTTCTACTAGATGACACCTGTGATCTAAATGTATTCTCTAAAGTGGAATTACTATTCCTTCTTATTCTACATTCATGAGATTACAAAGATCCAAAAATTTCATCTATCGATAATTGAGTTAAGTTCTTTGATTATTCAATAGCAACTACGATTGTATGAAATTTACTAGGCAGACTTCTAATAACTTTTTCAACCATTGCTTGATCACTTATATTTTCCCCATATGATCTCATTTTATTAACAATATTCATAACTTTAGTATAAAAATGATCTATAGAATTATATGCACCCATATGAAGATTTTCAAAATGTCGTGTTAAAGTTTGTAACTTGGCTACCTTTACTTTGTTTGTATCTTGGTAGGTAGCTTGAAATGCATCTCAAGATTGTTTGAACCTTGTTGTTGCAGAAACACTGGGAAGCACTAAATCATCCATTGCTTGCTGAAGGAAGAACAAAGCCTTAGCATCCTTCTTCTTATTATCCTTCACCCAAGCTTTATCTTCTTGTGGTAAAGCGTGATAGGATACCTAATTTTTTGGTTCAATAAAACAATTTGCTACCAAATCCCAAATATCTTGTGAACAAAACAAAGTCTTCATCTTAATAAACCAAAATTCATAATTCTTACCATTGAAAATAAGAATTTGTGGCTGAGAAACACTACTACTTGTTTCCATATCTACAAACCCAACTTCTTCAAAGGAAAAATTTCTTGTATGAAAGTTTAAAAAATCCAAACTTGAAGACTCCAACCTTCTTCAACTTTAGCAACAATCTTCTACACTAACTCTTGTTTTTCAATTTACAACAATGAGAACTTTCAGCTCTTCTCAATAACTTCCTTCTATGAGAGAACTCTTCTTTGATGACAAAAACCTGCAAACCTATCTAAACTAGGCTCTGATACCAATTTTGCTAGCAATGAAAAATAATATATAAAAAAGAACAACCTAAACAAATGTTCCAACACTTTAAAATAAAAAAGTTGATTCTTTTATTCACTGATAAAAATAATTACATTGCCTCTTTATATAGAGGAGTGCACAGAATTGGTCTCAACATTAATTTATTAACTATCTTCTACATGGACAGAGAGTGAGCTAGAAACTAGAATTACAAACTAACTTTGCAACTCAAAAATTTCTACATGGGAAGTGATGAAGTGTGGGTGTAAGGAGTCCACCATTTTATTAGGAGAATGAAAAAAATTATTATTTCAACTATCTAAAGAAGTTTAAGAAACATTGAAAATATTTTTGATAGTCAAAATAAATTATTAATAGACTCTACAACTGGCTCCATATGTGGTCAATGAGATTGGAGCAATTTCAGAAAATGTCGACAACAATTCAAACTTTTATTCCCTATCTTAAGTTCTTATTGTGAAAATTCCTATTGCAATCACTGATTATTAATCTCCTATCTCATAAAGATTATTTAACTTCTGAAAATAAATTTACAGATGAATATTGAAAAATAGCACAACTACAACTTCACTAAAATACGGAAAGAAATAAGAAACACAAGGACACAATATTTTTGGACAATCGTCCCTAGAAAAACCCCTGAGGGAGAACTAGTTCTCCAGATGGAAAATATATTAATCTTCAACAATATAAGAGTTACAAAAGAATTCCTTGGCTCTTACTGGAAGAACTTTAACAAACTCCTAATATCTCCTGCTGATATCCTCCATTGCTATACCAACGCTATCACTGTGCCTCTTGCTAACTCTACAAGACTATTTGCTATCACTACAAATTCTTCTCAAAACTTGTTCAAGCTTATCTCTTCCAAATGACCCAATGACCCCTTTTTATACTACTCTATTGGGAAACCAATGGTCGAGATTAATTCAAACCAATGAATGATATTAAAACAACTCAACAACCAATTAACTAATTTTGGCTATGAGGTGTCACCTAAAAAGAGCCACTATTAAATAACAATTGTTTTTATCCTAACAATACTTGTTTGATAAAACAACCATTTATAATTCTAGGTTAGGATGAATAGTTGTTCAAAACTACCCATAACTAATGCTGTTATTTCTGGGTAAGGATGAATAGTTGTCCAAGATACCCATAATTAACACTCCCTCTTAATGACGACATTTTTCTGCACAACACCCATCTTATCTATGAAGAAGATGAATTTTTCCTTCCCCAATGCCTTTGTCAAAATCTCTACTACCTGCTCCTCTATAGGTATGTACTATAGCTGAACAATTCCCCTCTGTATACAATCTTTGATGAAGTGATACTTGATATCTATATGTTTAGACCTGTCATGAAACACCGGATTCTTAGACAACTTGATGCAACTCTAATTATCGCAATGTATCATTGTAGTCTCAACCTTCTGACCAAACAAGGCCACTAGAAACTTCTAAAGCCATATAGCTTCACATGTTGCCATGCTAGCTACTATGTACTCTGCTTCTAATGAACTCAAGGCCACATATTTTTGCTTACTGCTGAACCAAGAAAAAACTCCTGATCCCAAGTTGAAACAACATCCTGAAGTACTCCTTTTGTTCGTTGTACTGCCTGCCCAATCTGCATCAGTATAGCTTATCAACTTGATACCTTCACCTTGAAAATATGTGATCCCATACTCAACTATACCATGAAGATAATGCAACACATGCTTAGCCACCATCCAATGCACTCTCTTTGGCTCCAACTTTAACTGACTAAGAGAGTTTACTGCAAAGGCCATATTTGGCCTGGTGTTGACCAAATACATGAGCGAACCAATTAGCTTCCTATATAAGGTGGGATCAACATCCTTTTCCTTGGATGCATCTACCTTCCTCCAATTAGTGATCATGGGTGTAGGCATGGCTTTGCAATCTTCCATCTCGAATCTCTTTAAGATTTCAATGCAATATTTCCCTTGACCAAGGAAAATCTCTCCATCAGTCTGCCACACCTCAATGCCTAGAAAGTAGTGTATAAGTTCCAAATCCTTCATCTTTAACTCTTTTTCAAGGTCCCTCTTGCAATCCTCTATGATCCCTAGTGCACTTGTAAGAAACAAGTCATCCACATATAGAATAAGAATGAGAACCTCATCCCCAACCACCAAGTAGTAGAGGTCCGCATCAGCCTCACTCTTCACAAAGCCCATTTCCTGCAAGTATGTATCAATGCACTCATACCACATTGTGGGAGCCTACTTGAGTCTATATAAGGATTTCTTTAATCTGCACACGTGGGTCTCTTTTCTGTATGCTACAAATCCTTCTAGTTATTCTATGTATACTTCCTCCTTCAGTTCTCCATTAAGGAATGTTGTCTTGACATCCATTTGATGGATTTGCCATCCCATCTACACTGCAAATGAGATTACAGCTCATATAGAAGTATACCTGGCCATAGGAGAAAATGTCTCCTCATAGTCTATTCCCTCCTTCTGAGATAACCCCTTGGCCACAAACCTCACCTTATATTTCTTGATGCTACCATTTGCACCATGCTTTATCTTGAAGATCCAACGTGATCCAACTACTGCTCTATCAGTTGGTCTAGGCACTACCTCCCATACATCATTCTACATTATTGAATTATATTCCTCAAACATAGCATCTTTCTATACCTGATGCTTTGCAGCTTCATGATAGCTGGAAGGTTTACTATCTACCAATTGGCTAACTAATGCCACATAGTCATTGAACTTGGTTGGTTGTCTCCTCTATCTTGTACTCTTCCTAGGAGCTCCCATAGACTCCTGAGTATCCCTTTGTGTGTCTTGAACCTCATGGTTCCTTCTTCCAACTGTAGAGGATGAAATATCAACCTCTATATCATCTAGATGCATATCTTACTGCACTAGTTGCTCCATACTCTGTGAATCTTCATCACCTGAGTCTATGCTTGTACTAGTAACTATACTTGATCTTTATTGTCCTTGACTTGGACTTGGAGCTTTCATTGGCTACTCACTCTGATCATCTACTGGAAAATCTTTGGACCTTCTAAATGCCTTTTCCTCCATGAACTTGACATCATGTCTGATAATAATTCTTCTAGTCCCTGGAATGAACATCCTATATGCCTTTGAAGTTTTACTATACCCAAAAAAGTACCCCTTCTCTGATGTCTAATCTAACTTGGTACGTGTATCTCTAGGAATAAGATAGTATGCCAAACTCCCAAATATCCTAAAGTGACCAACATCTAGCTTCTTCCTCGTGAAAGCCTCCTCTGGTGTCATTTTACCTAGTACCTTGTGTGGAACCCTATTCTGAATGTAGACTATTGTACTACATGATTTTGCCCATAAGTAGTGGTGCATGTCCTGGTCATGTAGCATAGCCCTTTCTGCCTCTGATATAGAATGATTCTTCCTCTTATCAACTCCATTCTGCTGTGGATTGTAAGGAACAGTCCACTCTCTATTGATTCCTTCTCTGGTACAGAAATCTTGGAAGTCATTTCCTTTGTACTCACCTCCATTGTCTGACCCAAGAACCCTTATCTTCCTTCCTATCGAGTTCTCCACAAGAGTCTTAAACTCTTGGAAGCGACTGAAAACCTCATCCTTGGTCTTCAAGAAGTATATCCAAGTCTTCCTAGAGAAATCATCCATAAAGGTAACATAATACTCATATCCTCTGAGAGACTTTGTCGACATTGGTCTACATACATCTAAATATACTAGATCAAGAACACCTATAGATCTGGTGTCATTCCTTGGAAAAGATGCTTTCACAAACTTTCCCAATACACATCCCTTACATATATCATCATGTTTTGTGCTCACCTCTAGAACACCTAACACCATCTCACGAAGCAATCTAAGTGCTTTATGATGAATATGGCCCATCCTCCTATGCCATAGCTCTCCAAGATCTCTAGGGTTACTTCTTCTCATGAGTTCCTTAGGAGTATCAAACTTCAACCTATAAAGGTGACCACTCCTAACTCCAATAGATACGGGTGATTTCCAATCTTTATGCGTAATCAAAACATGCATCCCTCTAAAGAGAACTTTATACCCTTTATCCTGAAGGAAAGATACAGAAACCAAATTCATACCTAAGCCTAGCACTTGAAACACATCATGAAGAGGAATTACCTTTCCATTCTCCCTTTGAAACTGAACAGTCCCTTTCCCAACTAAGTTGATCTTGGACAAGTTTCCCATAGAAATATGGATACTGATGTTCTCCTCCTTGTAGCTGGAGAAGTATTCTCTAACTCCTGTCATATGAAATGATGCTCCACTGTCTATATACCAGACACTCTGTGAGGTTGAGCTAATCATACAAGCTATGAATGCAAACTCATCCTCCAATCTACTAGAGAGATCCTCTGCACTTCCTGAAGCCGCCACCTGGTTCTTGTCCTTCTTATCTTTCTTTCTTTGTGGGCAATCACTGACATAGTGGTCAAACTCGTGACAACCAAAGCACTTGACCTTAGATAGATCTTTCTTATTCTTTTCACTTTGTGAATTTTCTCCTTTGCAAGGTCCCTTCTTTTCTTTCCCCTTTCCCGCTAGGGCAACATTTTCTTGTTCCACCTCACTTTTCTGACTCTTGTTGTTGGCTCCATTAACAAGACGTGGTCTAAGCTCCTCTTGAGTGAAATCACTCCATATTCGATCCCAGCTAGGTAAGGTGTCTTGTCCATTAATAAATTGAACAAAGACATCCCACTGCTTAGTAAACCAATTTAGGGCTATTCTTACTAGCTTGTCTTCATCTGGCTTATCTCCAATGGCTGCTAACTCATCCTTGACAATTCTAAGCTTGGTGAGGTAACTTGTAACATCTTCTCCCTTGTTCATCTGGGTATTTCTCAACTTTTCTCTGAGAATCAGCTTCCGGTTAGTGGTAGCATTCTGGTAAAAATTTAGAATGACATCCCACATCTTCTTTACTGTATCTAACTCTGCAATATGTGGAACAATATGGTCCTTGACACCATCAAGGATTATCCTTCTCACCTTGGAATCATCCTTCTTGTATTTTGTAAGTAGTACTAGATTGGTAGGTACAGCTACAATACTAGTAACATATTCCTTGATACCATTATCTTCCAGCAATAAAGAAATTATGGCTTTCTAGACACCAAAATTTGAGGCACCATCCAATCTGTCCTGATCTCTCAAACCTGCTGAGGCCATCTTAAAAAAATAAAAGAAACAATAACTCAGAAGAGGTCAAACTCAAATTTATTTCCTTTTCTTAGGGTAAACATTTTCTATCCTCAACACTTCTTTGATACCATGTGAAAATTCCTATTGCAGTAACTGATTATTAATCCCCTATCTCATAAAGATTATTTAACTGCTGAACATAAATTTATAGCTGAATATCAAATAATAACACAACTGCAACTTCACTAAAATACGAAAAGAAATAAGCAACAAAAGGACACAATATTTTTGGACAATCATCCCTGGAAAAACCCCTAAGAGAAAACCAATTCTACAGATGGAAAATATATTAATCTTCAGCAAACATAAGAGTTACAAAAGAATTTCTTGCCTCTTACTGGCAGAACTCTGACAAACTCCTAATATCTCATGCTGATATCCTCCACTGCTACACCAACGCTATCACTGCACCTCTTGCTAACACTGCAATACTATTTTCTATCACTGCAAATTCTTCTCAAAACTTGTTCAAGCTTATCTCTTCCAAATGACCCAATGACCCCTTTTTATACTACTCTGTTGGAAAACCAATGGCTGAGATTAATTCAAACCAATGGCTGAGATTAAAACAACTCAACAACCAATTAACTAATTTTTACTATGAGATGTTACCTAAAAAGAGCCACTATTAAATAACAATTGTTTTTATCCTAACAATACTTGTTTGAAAAAACAACCATTTTCTAATTCTAGGTCAGGACGAACAGCTGTCCAAAACTACCCATAACTATTATTGTTATTTCTGGGTAAGGACGAATAGTTGTCCAAGATACCCATAATTAACACTTGTATAACAAACATTTTACGTGGAGGAGAATAAATTATTATGCTCCATCACACTTCTACCCGTTGTGAGTGATTGAAGTTATATTTTGTTTCTTCTTTTTTTCGATGTCTTTGTTTCTAGTTTTGTTTTCAATTCAGAGAATGTGTCTTCAAGAAAGAAATCATAATGATTCACATTCTCTTTTGTTTGAGAAGGAAAGATAAGAAAAATGTTCATTGTTCTTGACTCGAGAGTTGTCAAGAAAAGAATAGGTAAATGGATAAGTGCGGAAATAATTCATTTCTTATTAATTTATAAATAAGATTTGAAGGCATGAAGAAGTTTTCAAAATTTTCTTTTAAAAAAAAAAGTATTCAACCAAAACTTAATCATGGTATCCTATTAGTTGAACAAACCATTATCTTTTGTTGCTTGTAGAATATGTTACTTTTATTAAAAATATAACTTGTATGTAACCTAAATGGAAAAATTCCTATTGGTACCTATAAATATGTGTCATCTCTGACTCTTAAATCCAATACAAATTGATCAATAGTTCAACAATAAAATATTTTGATAACATTTCATATTTCAAGGGAAAATACAAGGTATTTATTGTACTCACCTTTTATATTTGTGATTAGATAAAATATTAATATGCAATACTCCAATACATATAAATTGTTGCCCAAATAGTTGTACACATATAAATAGTATTTTTCACTATGTCAACAATACTTATTTAAATGAGAATCTTATTTTATAAATGATCCACACTTTATGAATAGTTATGATATTTTATTTGAAATAAATAATTTTTTTTTAATTTTATTATTAAAGTAATTGGAGAAAGACCCCAACCTATTATAGATAAGAAATAAACCATCTAACCAAAAGATGTTATAGCTTAGAAGAACAATGTTATCTAGAGGGTAGCCCAAAAACCAAACACAATAGGATTGACACAAACAAAATTGTGCACAAAGGAGAAAAAAATAAGCTAGTACAAGTCAAATTTGGGACCCAATAGTGGGCCCAACAAAATAATATGACTAGTCTATGATTGGTGAACAATTTTCCAAGTAGAAACATTCCTTTTCAAGAAGCTAAAGCTATAGTTTTGGAGGAGACATCAATGGTATCCCATAATTCAAATAGTTAGGTCATCAAATTTTTAGGGGGTAGTTGATAGTCTAAGGATAGAGAGTCAAGAACCATGGACATAAAGAGGCTATAACTAAAGAGACCACATGAAGGAGCCATATTAGGGGCTGCAAGAGTTGGAACAACATTAACTATTGAAATAGGGTCTCTAAGAGAAGGGATAACATGAGCACCCAAAATAGGCACACTATAAAGTGATGATGATACTTAATCTATAAAAGACTTTGAATTGAAATCTAAATTAGCTAGAAAAATTATGAGATGACATCTTTTAATACCTTTCCACTAGGTGGAAGAGGAATTTAGGTGATAACTATGGGAATATAAAGAAGCTAAACACCCTATTGCAAAACAACATCTACACTAGAAAGGGATCCCTTTATATTTTAGAATTATTTTCCAAGTTTTCTCCACCACTTGAAGTACGATCTCAAGAGGAAGTATCCTTGAAAGGTTTGAATCCGCAAAGATCATAGCATAAGAAGTGTGGGAGAAGTTGTCAGTATTATGATCAACATTAAGGAAATAAACCAAAGTATTACAAATTAGGGCATATGTAGAGTTGCGCCAGAAGTGGAGTGGGAGGTAAGGATTAGGTAGGGGAGAAATTCGTAGGTTCAAATAGAGAGTTGAAAAAGGGAAACCAAGGGAAGAGGGATAGACAATGTGAGACCCATTTCTAGACACCCAAGGTTAGAATAGAATCCTTGTCTTCAATAGAGTCAAAGTTGTTAATGATGAATTCAAAAGCATAGGGGTAGATCTCCACTTTAATAGAGACCAATGGGTTCTATTGTTCAAAAATATAAGAATGCAGTGCTAGGAGAAAGGGCCATAAGCAATTAAACCTACCAATGAGTACAAACATTTTGAAATATGAGATAATTTATAATAAATCCTCTCCAAGTGACACATGAATCATAGAGGAGGCACAAGGGAGACATTTTGTAGTCGAAATAGAACACCCCTTTGAGAATATTCATAGTAAGTCAATGAACGAATTCTTGAGAAGATAATTAACAAAGGCATCTAGAACAGTCAGTGCTTCAACAATAAACAATAGAGTTTTTGCAAAAGGGGTAGTGTGATCCAAATTGGAAATATCCACCATAAGATTACAGGTAGAGGAGTTGTTATTCCTTGTATCCAAGAGTAGGAAATAGGAATTTGAAATTAAGGAGTAGGAGTCAATAAGTCATAGAGTACTATTCCAAAATCATGTTATTCAAATTTATGTCATTTGTTTATATATATATATATATATATATATATATATATATATATATATATATATATGCTTTTTTTATATTTAACATCCATAGGTTATCATGTGTTCAAGTATGGATTCATCATCTAGTGAAATGAATCATATGTATCATGTTTGATATGTTTATTCAATTATTAAAGTTATGTAGTGACGTAGAGGTTCCTGATGGACCCAAGATACACCCACAAGGTTACCTCAACTCAAGGTTGAGCCAACCAAAACTCCTTAGGAGACTCTTATCTATGGACCAAATACCTTCCTTACAAACTCTACACAAGGGATACACCAATATCTCATGGTTGAACTAGATACAAGATATGAAATCATTACAAACTTTCAAGACAAAAAACATCTAATCAAACCCTTAAAAAAACCTACTTACACTCATGACAAGTTTAACCGTTATGTCCTGTCACCACAAAGCCCCCCAACCTATGGGTTTTCTATAATCATTCATTGGTGGTTATGGGGAATTAAAAAATATTTTGAGACCACTTTAGTGAATTGAATACAACAACTTTGTGTTGGAAATGATATAAGTAACTTAGAGGGGAGGGGTGAATCAGTTACTCCAAAACAAATCCTTTTTCCCTTAGATGTCTTAAATAATTTAACATTGTTACTTGGTTAATTAAGATATTCTTTTGTAACTCGGGTGTCAAAGAAATCTTTATAATATCCAATGCAATTATACTTTAGAGATTAAGTGAAAAAAAATAAAGCATAAAACAAATAACATATACACAGGTGACTGTTGGAATTATGTTATATCTGTCATCAGTGAAAACACTTATTCGATTCTGAATGCTTACCGAGCTCATCACTCAGTCCACAGCTTATACCGAGCATTCAGTAATCACCTTGTAAAGCTCAGCGGTTAAACAGTTCAAACCGAGCAG
>MU223889.1:1484968-1503113 GCA_018584345.1 Thuja plicata
AGAAACCTACCTGAAACCACTTGGATTTGTTCGGAATGTGGTCCTCCTGGTGAAAATTAACATCCTCCTGTTGCAAACGGGATAACACCCACCAATCTAACAAAAAGAAGAGAGCCAGCAATCCAAGTGCAATAGAGATCCCTCTCACACACCTTCTCTTATGCCTTCTCCCCTACCAAACTCACTTCGCTTGGAACACAAAGTTCCTCCATCCCAGCTTATTACTATGCCTTGGAGACGCAGTGGCGGCGTTTGATAACCTGCTGCCTGTTTTTACAAAGGGCAAAGTCCCATTGCCATCTCTGAAGGGAGAATAAGATGAAGAGGGAGAAAGAGATGCACCGTGATAAGATCATGACACTGTCATGGTAAAGAAATACAGATACTACATTTATTCTGGCATTTAATTGGCATTTACATTGTAATTGAACAATGCATTGAGTAGATGATGGCAGGTAAGGAATTGTAACCATTTTCGAGGAAGCCTTTCGCCAGCTGTGGTATGTTTGGTCAGGTACTCTACTGCAATATGCTGCAAAACCATCGCTATACTCCACCGTTCTGGGAAAGTCGAGATGATGGAAGCATTGATTTCAGAAGTGACTGGAGGATTGTAGGCAAAACCATAAACTGTAGGAAAAACCATGTCTGAAAACTATTCAGCGGCAAACTAAAACCATTTACTGGCAACGATTTTGTAGCGTGAGACAAATTCCGATTGCAAGCAACCTCAGAGGGGAAGCCTATCGGCTAATTATTGAGTATTGATATTTTTAATATGTTCAGTTTTTTATTAAAATTTTTAGAAAACTATTTTAGAATTAGACTTTTAGTTTTTTAATTATGACATATGATATTAATAAATTATAACTATACATTTCAAATTGTTTATATTATTTGTTATTTTAATATTTTAATAATTATTATTTATTACTTAATAATTATAAAGTAAATAATAAAATATATTTATGTAATTTTTAAATTTTTATTTGTATAACAGATTTTTTCTTTATGTTCATTTCCATCTCTATTTTTCTTCTCTATTTCTAATTTCCTTTCCTATATCTCTCTCATTCTCTCAAGCTCCTCTTATTTCTCCCTCTCTATCTCTATTTCTATTATATAAATGCAACGTCCATAGAGAGAAAATAGGGAAACAGATTATGGAAAGGTTTAGCTTAGATTTTTTTCTTGAAGAAAATCATATTATAGTTTTAAGTTTTTAGGGGTTGTTTCTTGCTAAGCCCGCTGGGGAAGATGGATTATTGTGGTCGTGGAATTCTTTCAGGGTTAGTATACTTTTTCTCTTTTCTAGTATACTTTGAAGAGTTTAAAATTTATTTAAACTGTAGAAGGTTGTTTAATGTCAAAATGAGTGCCATGGAGAAAGTAATACGAAAATTTTCTCATGTAATTCATTGATGTTTTTTTTCCAGTGCGATGATTGAAGCAGGAAAACATGAGCTGAAAATTCCTCCAAATTTTTAGTTCAATTCATTGAATCCTGATGAAAAAGAAGACCTGAATTGGATTTCAAATAAAATTGACCTTGCAAGTTGTATAAATCTAGACAGAAAAACATGAAGAGCCACGAGAAACTCAATACAAGAAGTTAGAACAATAGTTCATGTTCAGAAAAAGGGATAGAGTGGTAGAGACAAAGACGTGGACAAATACGGAGAAGTAGAGATAGACATATGGAGAGGGAGATAGAGAGAGGAAGACAAAGAGAAAGGAGAGATACATAAGGATTTTTAGAGAGAGAGAGAGAGAGAGAGAGAGAGAGAGAGAGAGAGAGAGAGAGAGAGAGAGAGAGAGAGAGAGAGAGAGAGAGAGNGGAGAGAGAGAGAGAGAGAGAGAGAGAGAGAGAGAGAGAGAGAGAGAGAGAGGTTTAAGAAGGGGGCGATGGAGAGAGATGGATGGATAGAGAGACACAGATTTTTCTATATATGGAAGAGGGAGAGGAATATAGATATAGAGAGGAATACATAGTGAGAGGAATGAGATAAAAATAGAAAGAGATAGATCAAGAGGTAAAGATAGAAAGAGATGTAGGGAGATACAAAGAAAGACAGAGATGGAGAGATAAAGAGGTAGAGATAGAAAGAGATATAGATGGTGAGATAGATTGATAAAGAGATAAGGAGATATAGAGAGGATGAGATGAACAAAAGGAAAAATACTTAGTTGACCTCCCATGCATCGCCGGCATACCCATTGCACACTAAGGTGTGATTGCTAGTGATATATGCATTAAAGCATATAAATGGGGAAGTTGTAACATTGTTGGCTAACTTGTAACGAATGTTTTAATTAATCATAAACCATCTTCAAATGTATCCACAATATAGCGTACAATTTGGTGAGTGGAATATGACGATCTTATTGTATCTTTCGATGTGTGTAAAAATTATACTATTTTTTACTAGTGAACTGGGAATTGAGACGGGGTCTTGGACTTTGATTTTATATTTAAGTGCCAATATTTGTGTGTTTTTAGCTTATGGTTTCCCATTAGTAATTTGTTGGTTTTATGTATTACTTTTATTCATTGAGTGCTTGAAATGGAGATTATATAGTATATAGTACAAGTACAAGTACAAGTTATTTTCTATTATGATAAAATGTCTACACATATTTGGTTATACAGGAGGGTGGGTGTTTTCTGATTATATTTCAATTATATGATTATGGAATGAAGAAAAGACAACAATATATTTTCTCGTGGGCCTTTTTGTAAAATATTTCTCTCAAACTTTTTTTTTTTGTTATGAGATTATACTTCAATGTGTTACTTTTGTCCATAACTGATTTGTTCTAAAATTATTTACAATATATATTTTTATACAACTTTTCTCATAACTTTGTGTAGATAGTATTTCGACTATTCTGATTTTCTTTCCAAATTAAATAAGTTAAATATATGAATACTTAACTTCGATTTTGATATAAATGTCCCCATGTCGCAATCTATTCACAAAGGTGTTGATATAAATGTCCCTATCTATGTTACAATCCATTCACAAAGGTGGTGGAGTTTAGCACTTTATTATGAACTTGCACATTTGACTTTCTAAAATCACTTCCCTATATCTCAAGATTAACAATAAATCTGATATATGAATCAAAACTTATGTATCTAATTTACTAGACTTTTAATATCTAAAAATTATTCAATTTTTATATATAAATTGAATAAATAAAATAACTAACAATATTTATAAATATTAGGGATTTTAGTAGTCTTGTTGTTTCGTAGTTGTTGTTCTGTACTGTTGGTAGTTGTTTTGCTTGGTTGATTGTTTTATCTTTCTCTGTAAAATGAATCAGGGCCCTTTCAAAATCCCTACCGACCTAATAAAAAACAATATTTATAAATACCATTCAATAGTGTACTACTCTTTTAGGATCATCGTCTTCTCAATTAAAGCCTTACATAGACCGATTCAAAAAAATTATAAACCAACAATGATAGTAATCATGGGTAAATATAAGGACTTCATTGAATGTGCAAATTGATTTTCTTCTAGAGTAATCATTCTATGTGAAAATAGTGATCAAATGTAGTCAGGTCAAGAACACTTGAAGAAAGAGATAAATCATGGTAGTAATCATGGTCAAATTGATTTCATTTTATGTGCTTCAAATTCCAAAGGAAATTTTCATGAAGATAAAAAAACACTAAGGATTTGAAGATAATTGCAGCTAAAATGTTGAATGAATACACAATTTATTTACAGGACATGAGAATGTTTTAGTAAATTTTACTCAAAAAATATTGTTTACTACTTTCCACAACAAATATTCTTCAAAATAATTCATACCATCGATAACAAAATCCAATTACGATCAAAATTATCTCTAACAATTATTTACAACATCTTCTTTAAAATGAGCTAATAAATCAAATTTAGGATGGATTTGAATTCAAATGACCCCCAAAAATAAAAGAGAATATCCTCTCAAAAAGGATAGTTACTACAATTATGTAAAAGACTTCCTAGAAAATGCTAACAACTTCCTGCACACATGAATTAAAAGTTGTTGGAATTGGATTCTATTATAGTTGTTAAAATTCATGTTTTGTCATTGATGTCAACACATGTTTTGTTGAAGTATCAGTCAGACAGACTGACAGTCGTGTATAGACAATGTAAGGACTCTCAGAGGATTCGAGCATAGATATGTATTAAGTGACAACCTGGGATCTTATATTTAAGGTTTCTTTAGTTTATGTCTCTATTTTTTTTAGTTACAATGGTTTTGGTGGAGACTGTTTGCAAAACAGTAATAAAGAATTATGGCAGTTAGTATCTGACTTTTGTGGGTAGAATAGATGCGAGCACATGTCATGTTATGTGAACTTGGGAAAATTTAGGATACATATTGAGGAATTGTTTTTATGATTCTTGGGTCACAATACTCTTGGTGATGTCAGTTGTGGTGTGTGTTCTGGAGAAGACCTATTTGGGGCAAACTTTGGAGATGTAGCATGTATTATGGATAGTGAGCGTTGATTATGGGTCTTGGATCATATTTGATGATTTATAATTTATGTTTACTTGTTCAATCTACCGTGTGTATCTTATCAATGGCTTATGTAAATTTTTGTGCATTTGAGAAGTCTTAGTTTTCTGACCTAATTGCTTATTGTAAACATGTATAAAGGATAGTTGTTTTATTGATAAAGAAAAATAGGTATGTAGTGTGGAAGTTGCGAGATTGTGTTGTAGAGAAAAGATAGTGATTTATGAACTTCATTGGAACTATTTAAGAAAAGCCAGTTTCTATCAGTCAGTTCACTAGATATTATATCTTTGTATATCTGTATCTCATACAATGAGTCGTGAAGGTGGATTTAACCTTCTTTAGGAATTGAGCCTGGGTAGTGAGCCTGTTGTTTTCTTGACTCCTAAAAGGTTATATCCTTTAATAAGGACTATATACTGTATGTAATAATCAGCTCCTAACGGGGTTAAATCTCTAAACAGGGATACTATACTTTTAGCGCTTTATTTATGGGTTCTAATTCCCACCAATTTTTTTTCTCTTAATAGGGTTTCCTCAACAATAATTGGTTGTGTTATGGTGTTGTTATTATTGTGTTCAATATTTCTTAACATTTGGTTTATAAAGTTGTAGACATCCAAATATATTAATATTATTTTCTCTATTATTCCTCTAGCTATTTAATTCGATAAATTAAATAGTTTCATTTATCAATAGTTTACATACTATTCTAATGTATTTTATTTAAATACATTTGCCTCCACAAAATCCCTTTTTAATAAATTTATATTTATTAAATCCTCCATATTCCTAAATTCTTCAAAATCATGATTTATTCAAATTCAATTTCGATTATAATCTAAACCCTAGCTAAGAACCTATTAATCCTATGCTAAAGCCTACCCTATTCCTACCCTACTCCCATCACCTCATTTCCTAAGTATGCTTCCACAACTAACTATCCTCTAAATATGCTTAATGGGTGATTCCTATCCTTTTTAAGGCTAATGGAATGCTCACCCACATGGGGAAATTCTCTCCAAAATGGGCACCCATTCCTCTTTAATTCCCTCTTATAACTTTTTCTCCTCTTTTGAAATATTGAGCTACTCAATATTAATGCCAATTTTGACTCAAAATTGGTCATCTTTTCAAATCCATGTGTCTCCTATGTGTCTCTTATGTGGATGCCACATAGGTGCCACTTCATCCAAGCCTCTTCCTCTCTCCAAAAACTCTATAAATAGAGGCCTTCTCCTCTCATATTTTCATCTCTCAATTTGCATTGTTATCATGCTAGAATTGCTTTAGAAATCATAGTCTTTTTCATGCTAATGTTCTTAGTGTCTATTTTTTATGATTTTCATGCTTAAGTCACATAGAAATCACATGCTAGGTTCTAAATTTGGTGAATGAATCTTAGTTTCTTTATAACATATGCATATCATCTTTATTTTCATAGCTTAGATTCATCATCTTGGAGAATATTTGAGACTAGTTATTCATACTAGCTCTTGAATCTTTCTTCTTGTTTTACAATCTTGCATTGGGATCTATTACACATTGTGTGTTTGAGAGAGCACATCCACATCAATCCAAAAGAGAAAATCAAAATGAGTAGAAGAATAGGGTGCATTTGTTTACTTGTTTTAAGTTTTATTTGATGTTATTTGGTATTCTTTGTTGTTTGCTTGATCTCTTACATGGTTTTGAAATGATATATGTTCTAACCCACTAACATTTGCATGTTTGAGCTTTCTCCCAATAGGTTGAAGGATTCCTCATACACATTCTGGCACACCTAGTGGGAACCCACGTCCCTAGAACTTCTCACTTCTTGTCTTAATTCTGTACAAATTTCACCTAGAACACCAATTGGCGTATGTGTTTCACGCAGAGGTGTCTGCACAAACATTGATTTTCACTGAACTATCATTTGGCATCTGCGCCGAACCAGCGTATCTGCTTTGTACTGGCATTTTTGCCTGATAGAGCTAGTTTGAGAGTTTACAAAACACAACTTTTTGACTTATCAAGATTTTTGTCTTTCCCATTGGTTTTTGGCATTTTATCATTCTATTTTTAGCAAAGATTCATTTTACAAGCAGAAATAATGTCAATTTTTCATTAAGGAAAACAAATCTTGATGATAGTTTAAAGAACACTAGCTTTTAGTTGTGGTAATACTCTCTAAATGGCTAAATTTGATATAATTAAGGACTAAAAAAGAAGAAAACTGACTTTATTTGTTGTTTGTTTGTGTTTGTAGGTACATCAGTGTCTGCGTAAACACCAGTTCATGAACTGGAATCTGCAATTCACAGACCAACGTCTACGCCCTGCATCAGTGTCTTTGATCTGTAAATCAGCGTCTGCGACTGGTATAAACATCTTTTTGGTTTTTCTGTATTTTTAGCCTTTTTTTTACTCTCTGTAATTTTTAGGCAAAAACCAGAATCAGCGTCTGCACCCTGAATAAGCGTCTACGCTCTGTTTAAAGTTGGATTTATCTTGTACTAACAATTTGTTAAGTGTTTTTTGTGTTTTTAACGCTTGCCAAAGGCTAAAACTTGAAACTACTAACTGATTGTTTTGCAGCACCGCTTGTCAAAGATGCAAATTCAAAGGCTACTCACATTTGTCTTGCAGGTTTCCTTGGGTCTACAACAACCAAACGATCATGTTTGCATTAGTCTTTCTTTAGGAACCTAGACTAATTAGATAGATTTTGTTGTCTAATCCTAAGTGAGTGTTAAGGGATTATGCTCTCTTCCCTTTTGGGAAGATCAAAAACCTAGACACACTTACTTAGTGTTGAACAATTAAATCTTTTGGAAAGAACAAAGTGTCTTGCATGTTTGTGGAGAAAATGATATTGGATAGGAGATTATGCTCTTTTCCCCTTGTGGGAAAATAAAAAATCCAGACTCATTTTTTTCGTCAATGCAGGTTACTATGGATCCTTTAGATGGGCCTACCGGTTGAGGAAAAAATCTCTCAGGAATGACCCACGTGAGAACGAGGTGTAAGCCACACCACTCTAACTCACATTAACCAAATTTACTCTTTGGGGTTAAAGCCTTGGGAGTCGGTTGGTATATAAGCTTATACTCAGCTCTCCTCTAACTTAAGTCTGGCCTCACAGTCTTAAACACATTTACGTGACCACTTTTGTCAAGATGCTCTATGGGGAAATACGCCTGAATCATGCTTGTACAGACATAGAGGATACAATCGAATGGAGACACTTACTAAAAACTCTAGGAATAGAAGCTACCCTATTCAACTCTAAACAGTGACTTATTATAGTGTGAGGGGAGAGAAGAATCTCCCCCAAGATCCCCATCATATGTGTCCCAAGGTATTGTGTTGTGAAAGAGATCTTCGTAGTATGACAATAATACCTAGAAAAAGGAAAAAACACGGGCACCCTTCCGGGGGTGACACTGCTGTGTGAGCTGACAGACTACCAAGCAATGGGTCTATAATATTTCATTGAAGCCAATTCCCTAGGTAGATGTGTGCTTGAAGTGCTTGAAGAAAGTTGACAAATCCAAAACACAAACAAAATATCCAACATTCAAATTTATCACGTGGTTGTATCCTTAAGGGTTTCTTTGTCCCTTGTCAGATTGTTTTCAAACACATGCTTATTATTTTTTGGTTTGACTATGTTGAAGTTGGTTCTTGCCGTAGAACAAACCTATTGAAAAATTAGAACACGATCAAGCTCTTTTGCCATATTATCAAAACAAACGTCCTTTTGCAAAACAAATTTGATCTTTTATGAGATATCCTAAAAACCTCCAACTATTCATCCAAGATCAAATCTACTTATAGGACATGACCAATTCCAAGAAACATAAGAAGGTGAAAACTCCGTTACCACCTATGCAAAGAGAGCAGAAAAACAAAACCCAAGAGGCTACCAAATACCAACACATTGTCGATTCTATCAAGAAAGAAATCCATAAATGAGAACAATTTGAAAAAGTAATCTACAACAATAAGGTTGCTCATTTCATGGGAAAATATCATCTAAACTCTTCTTTTGTTGGAGTTGAAGAATATGACTAGTTGGTTTACCACAACAAACACAAGTTCCTCCTATTCTTAAGCTCACCTAGCTTGCATTTTAGGACCTCACTTAGGTTGTCATCTTTAGGAACACATCACGCACTCATCTTAGCATGATCTTTCATTAATCAAACCAATCCTAATCAGCCTAGCATCATCCCAATCATCATCCAAAGCATCCTTGATCACACTTGTTAGTGCATACCTTTTTGAGTTGCTAAAAACCTACATCTTAATCACACCCCATCCTTGAATGTCCTTAAACTAAGCATTGTTTTAGGATAATCCCCTTTGTCTTTTGCAACCTCATCACCTTGATCAAAAGGTTGGTTCGCATTAGCAAAGAATCTCATCCGCCGAAGACCACAAGTCTGTCTTACGTAGACAATCACATCCACTTGATCCTACACTAGGGAAAGCAACCCTTGATCCTTGCATACATCAAGTCATCCTTAATCTGTAGAAGCACATCCATCATCTTAAGCACATCCTAATCCTAGTATCATCACCCTTATTTTCCTAGGTGCATCCTTGCATACATCTTGCATCTCATATTCCTTTAGGATAATTATTTCATGCCACCCATCACACGAGCCACTAAGAAGAGGAAGAACATGGACCATAATCTTGCAGCTAGCTCATCTAATCCTACAACTGAAAACACCAACACCATGGTCACTTATGCACCTCAGCCCAATGATCAAGTCAAACATATATGGGTAGACACTAATGAAAATCCTACTCTAAGTACTGTGGAAACATTTATCAAGCATCCAACGCTTGTCCACATGTTAAACGCCATGAGTGGATGCAACAACAAACAGGTACTCTCAAATATCAAACAACAAGGACTTCAAATTCCACCTTGGATTACACCCACACTTGTCACATGACCTATGGCACCTCTAGGGGAACGTCCTTATCCTACTAGAAATAAATTTTTTGATCCACTGCAATGAGCCTTACAAGTGGGAACTCTTCTCGCATAAGAAGTTCATCCCTCCATTCCACCTTCCATCATACACACAACACCTACACCTACCTTAGGAGCCCCACCTCCTGAAACAACATCAACAGTGAAAACAATACCCCCTATCACTATGAAAACACCTCTGCAAACCATAATCGCTCCTCTTTCGCAAGCAATCCCAACATTCATTGCAAACTTTCCACCACCACCAATCAACATATAGTAAACCACCATTCCACCTATTCCTACTCAACCCATTCAAAGTGCTACAACTAGTTCACAGCATCAAAGAACCCAAGTCTCCATGCCTATTCTGTCTTTCTTCACCATAGGCATGCCACCTACCAATGCCTATAACCAACCCTTATTTCTGCAAGGGTCCACTTTTCCCGCTCCACCAGCAACACAATCCCAATGAATGCCAGTAGTTTTAACTCAAACATTGTTCAACCCAAATTCCCACATACTACAACCATCCATGAATCCCTTTATCATACCCCAAATTCCCATCCAACCTATCCAACAACAGCAACAAGAACCTATCCAACAACAACAGCAACAACAACCTATCCAACAATAGTAGCAACCTATCCAACAATAGAAATTCACCAATTTGTTCACATCCCAAGCACAACAACACCCAATCAACCCCTTTGTAGGTGCACAACCCACTATACAAACTACACAGCAACCGCAACCACAAACGCAGGGGGAAAATCCCTACATGGCACAACCATTGCAACAATTTGCTAAAGATTTTATCCAACCAATGCAACAACAACAAACTAATTCCACCAACTACATAGCCATGCCATCTTCCACTGCATCACAAACCATTCCCCCTCCACAATAAGCTCTTGTTGGGGCCATTCTACCGCAACACACTTATGCAGGTGCACAACAGGTTCACCCAACCTATCCAACGCCGCAACAAATACAAGCATATTTCCAACAGTTGCAACAATCTTATCAAGTGCCGACACGTCCTCCACTGCAGTATTCCACTCAACCACAAATTCCACCACAACAACCCGTATATGTTGACCAGAAACCACCCTACCAAACACCACAATATCTCCCACAAAATCCTCCATACTTTCCATTTGATCTGTATCAGGTTCAAGGAAGTCCTGCAATCATGATCAACAATCCTCCCCCACAAATCAATCATGAATGGGAGGAAATGAAGAATGCTCTCAAGGAGCTAAAAGTTGGGACATAAGCTAAAACATTCAAGTTTGAGGAAGTGTGTCCTTATCTGTTTGATTGATCCATCACTGCTATACCCTTCCCCAAGCACTTTGAGACCCCAAAATTTGATAATATCAAGGGAAGGGCGATCCTGTGAGTCATGTGAAAGAATTCTACATGGCCTGTCAAGAAGTGACCTATAGCGATAACTTCCTCATGAGACTATTTCCCAAGAGCTTAGGAGGCATTGCTCTAGAATGGTACTACAAAATCCCTTACGGCATAGTCTCCACTTTCGTAGAATTATCTAAAAATTTTGTGGCCCAATACGCACATAATATCGAAAATGAACTCTCACTCCTTGACCTATGCAATTCCAAACAAAAGGGAGGGGAAATCATAGCCGATTATCTTCAGTGCTGGCAAGGTCATATGACAAGGTTGTCTTACCAACCCCCAGAGCAACATCTTATCAAAATATTCATTAACAACCTTCATCCTAAGCTTTCCTATCACATGCGCATGAACTATATACAAACTTATCATGATATCAGGATCAAGGGTATGGACCTTGAATGAGGCCTCATAGAAGAAGGTACAATTAAGCAATACAAAGAATCCTAGCCTGACAAACATAACAATGATTGATCATGATACTAGAACAAGAACAAAAATGCGGTAATAGATGGAGCCACTGACACCAAACACATTCAAGTTGTGGTAGCTAGTCCTAATGCACCTACCCAAACTTATCAGCAAGCACCACCAATGTATCCACAACCTCCTCCCATGTATCAATAGCCTAATCTCACATATCCTC
This sequence comes from Thuja plicata, assembly GCA_018584345.1. Taxonomy (NCBI): domain Eukaryota; kingdom Viridiplantae; phylum Streptophyta; class Pinopsida; order Cupressales; family Cupressaceae; genus Thuja; species Thuja plicata. The sequence goes on from MU223889.1 coordinate 1,496,536, forward strand.
AACCAACATATCATCAAAACATGCACCCTCAAGGTGCGCCTATCTATCCTCCTCTTGGGACATCCTATCAACACAACTATCAAGGTCCTATGAATCAGACAAATGCTACATTAGTCCTACATGGACAAAAAAGACCTTGCACTTTGAATATGCCACAACACATGTTTACCCCTTTGGGTGAACCTACAGATGTCATCTTTTCCAAGCTGGTCAAAGCAAACCAAGTCATATATCCTAAAACACAACTATTTTATGACTCAACTCCTAAGCCTACCTGGTATAAAGACAACGAGTATTGTGAATACCACCGTGTTAAGGGACATACCACTCTCAAATACATGAAGCTGAAACACTATATCCAGGATCTCATTGACCATAAGGAGATCGAAGTGGATTCTCCTGCCCAATCATCACCAAATGCATGCCTTAAAATTTATCAGAATGCATTCCCTAAACACACTTCTGGCATAGGTCTAAGAAATCCTACTCTGTCCTCTAATCAGGGAAAGGGTAAACAAGTGGAAAAAACCAATAGAAAAGATTATACCAATGCCTATATCAACTACGATAACCTCATTGGCTACATATACCAAGTATAGTCCTCCGTCAATGTCATCCTTGTCAAGGGTGCCGATAACCAATGCGCAATCACCACTCATAGAGGTAGGATAACAGTTGCAGGTGCTGATCCTACCCCATCTACTGGGACCCAATGAAACATTTTGGAACACCTAGGGAATACTCCAGCCCAAATTTCCATCCTGGATCTTCTCCGCACATCACCCACTTATTAAGAGATCCTTAATAAAGCCCTACAAGAATCTCGTGTTCCTAGCAACATCAACCTCACTGAATTCCAAAACCTTGTCGGACACCTGTCTACATCTTATGGGGTCTCCTTTAGACCAATAGACATACCCTTCGATGAAAATGATCATAATCTCCCACTCTGTATCACTGTTATGGTTAAATATTTTTCCATCAAATGGGTCATGATAGATAATGGATCGGCCCTAAATCTATGTACTCTAAAATTCATAAAATAGTTGGGTTGCACTGAGGCTAATATAAAAAATGATGTCATCACAATAAAAGCATATGACAATATAGAGCATACTTCTGAAGGCACCATATCATTGCCCATTCCGGTGGGCCTAGTTATCCAGAGACATTATGTCATGTTGTTGATCTTGACCTTCCCTACAACATCCTCCTTGGATGCCCATGGATTCATTCTATGCAAGCCATCCCATCCACCTACCATCAGTGCATCAAATTCCCATATAAAGGCACTAAGATCACCGTCTGTATAGATCCCAAGCCCTTCACATACTGCAATGCATTGGAGACATCCTTTCCACATTCCAATCACTATCCCAAGATTGATATTGACACCTCTATCACTAGCTCATCTCGAATCCATTCAGACCTAGAAAAAATCCTCTCCTCCACCTTGTCCATGTTCAACATCAACAACAAAGGTTGTGGTGAGTACACTTTATCTGATGCCTTCGCAGTTGGAGCACTGCCAATTGATCCTCACACACAAGGTTGTCAGCCTAATCTAAGAAAAATAGAATTAGATACAACCAAGGCACTACAATTTGGTTCTACCACTTTTATATCAACAGGTACTTTGAATAGCTAGGAAATGGCACCAAACATCAACCAATGTCTATATAATGATCCACCACCCAAGGACACAAGTCACCTCAATTACTTCCAAGATAAGTACCCCACAACGCACAAACTGGTGACAGAAAAATGGAATTACCAAGGAGGTGGCCTTAGTTATGAAGAGCAAGGAATAAAAGATCCTATTGTACCTACCTGACTAGTAAAGCACCTGGGTCTTGGTATGGGCTCTGACATAAATGGGGGCACCAACGAGTTCATCAACTATTCCTCTTGTCGATCCCTGGGAAAAATCACTGACATCGAAGATATCTTAGAAGAGAAAGTTGTGAGAGCTTATGACGATGTTTTTGACAATGAAACCTTCCTAGGCAATGCTTTCCTACAACAACTTTCCATCCTCGTCATTGACCTTCCCCTTCGCTATCCCAAACTCATAGACTGGGACCAACCAAGTGTTATACATGTTGATGAGTTCCAAAGTGAGGACACATTCCTAAGCTTTATGGGAGCAATCGAGCAAAGTAGTGACTAGGGGCAAGACTCAGCATATGTCTACAAACTGGACCCAAAGGAATACTTTAGAGAAGAGGAGAACTTTAGCTGCAAAAATGACACAGAAAACAAAAATAAGAAAGAGAAAAATTGATCTCCTAGTGAAAACCCCTCTGGGGCGCTATCTGATCATAAAAAAGTAAAAACAAAGGGCATATCCCTAGTGAAAACCTCTCTAAGGCACTAGAGGATGAAGATTCTCCTCTTCCTCTTATTCAAGATTACAGGCCTGAATAGTCATGAATTCTCATTGAAGAAGCAAAACCTGTCAATCTAGGTACCAAAGAAAATCCCACCATCACATACATAGTAGCATTTCTAACTGAAGCAGATGAAAGTGATCTTGTCACTTTACTAAAGGAATCCATCAACAAGTTCGCATGGTCTTATTCACACATGCCAGGGTTAGACCCCAACTTGGTGGTTCACCATCTAGTAGTGGACCCGAATATCAAACTTGTCAAGCAAAAGCTCAGAAAGATGCACCCTAAAGTGGCACTACTTGTCAAAGTGGAGCTAGAAAAATTACTCCAAGCCAATATCATCCACCCCATTGACTATTCTAATTGGATCTCTAATATGGTTCCCATCTCTAAGACTAACAAATCAATCAGGATATGTACAGATTTTAGAGATCTCAATAAGGCATGTCCCAAGGATGATTTCCCCTTGCCAAACTAGACATGATTATGGATCTAATAGCAGGACATGAGATGTTGTCACTCATGGATGGCTTTTTCAGATATAATCAGATCCGCATTGCAGAAGAAGATCAACATAAGACAACATTCACAACCCCTTGGGGCACCTTCTGCTATAACATGATGCCTTTTGGCTTAAAGAACGTTTGGGAAACCTATCAAAGATCCATGACTGTCATTTTTCATGACATGATTTGCAAGATCCTTGAAGACTATGTAGATGATATCTTGGAAAAATCAATAAAAAGGGAAGATCACCTAAATGTTCTGGAATGTGTCTTTGACAGAATTGGACACTACTACTTAATTCTCAACCCTAAGAAAGGTGTCTTTGGAGTCACATCAGGAAAACTCCTAGAGTTTATTGTATCTAGGTGAGGCATTGAAATTGATCCAAAGAAAGTACAAGCTATCATAGAGATTCCTCCACCAAAAAAACTCTGACAGCTACGTAGCCTCCAAGGAAAGCTACAATCTATGCATCATTTCATCTCTCAAATATCAGAAAAGTGTCAACCATTCACCCATCTCCTACGCTAAGACAACACATTCAAGTGGGATCCTCAATGTCAGAAGAGTTTTGATAAAATCAAAGAATATTTGGCTAATCCACCCATCTTGGTATGACCTGTACCTGGTCACCCACTCATCCTATACATTTTTTCTACTACTATAGCACTGGGGGCACTCCTTGCTCAATTGAATGATGAAGGAAAAGAAAGAGCCATTTATTATATCAATCGACCCTTAGTGGGTTATGAGCTCAATTATTCTCCTATGGAAAAAGCATGTCTAGCAGTGGTCTTTGCCACTCAAAAACTTCACCACTACATTCTTAGTCACACAACCAAGCTCATTTCAAAGGTGGATCCTCTCAAGTACCTACTCTCCAAGACTACACTTATAGGTTGAATGGAAAAATGGGTTATGTTGCTAAGTGAATTTGATATTCAGTATGTTGACAAAAAAGCCATTAAAGGGAAAGTCATTGCTGATCAGCTGGCCAAAGCACCCTTGGTAGATGCATATCCTTTGGTCACAAAATTTCCAGATGAGCATCTGTACATGATAGAAGAACAACCAATGTGGAAACTCTTCTTTGATGGGTCCTACATAGCTCATGGCACAGGGGCAGGAATACTCTTTGTCACACCTCAAGGTGACTACATCCCCATGTCATTCAAATTGGGATTTTGCTGCACAAATAACATTGCAAAACATGAGGCACTAATTGCAGGACTCTGCATGGCCATAGAATGGAACATCATAGATATCCAAGTCTTTGGAAACTCCCAACTCATAATCAAACAAGTCCTAGACAAGTATCAAACCAAAGATAGCAAATTGATGCCATATAAGCAAATGGTGGACAAGCTGAAAGAACACTTCCTCAACTTGAAGATAACACAAGTACCATATTTACAGAACAAAGCTAGTGATGCAATGGCCATAATTGGCTCCCTTCTCGAGATTCCTCATGAGTCTACATAATACAAATTCTTAGTTGAGCAACTACATGCTCCCGCTTATGAGAACGATGAATCAAATCGCGTATGTGTCTTGGTTGGTCCCCAGTCCCTGTGGTACCACAATATCCAAGCTTACCTACAAAATGGTCCACCCATGCCAGTTCCAGGTAGGGGACCTTGTGCTAAAAGAAAATCAGAAAGTGTGTACTGATCAGGAAAAGAAAGGCAAGTTTTAAGTCACCTGGCAAGGCCCATATGTTGTCACTACATGCTTCAGTTCTGGGGCATATCAACTCTCCACTCCTAAAGGAGAACCATTGAATGATCCTATCAACATCATTCATCTTAGGCATTTCTATGCCTGATGGCTTGTTGTTCATTCCAGTTATCTGATAAAATCCATAAAAAGTATAAAAAGTCCAAAAGAAAGCACAAAAATAATGAAAAATAGTCCTGAAAAATTTCTCAAAAAAGAAGAAAAATGAAGCTGAAAAAATGGTTGTCCTAGTGAAAACCTGGTAAATAGACATTGGGGCAATATCAAAAAAATCAAAAAATCAAAAAGATCCAAAGAAATCAAAAAGAAAAATAAAGAGAAAAACTTTCGTCCAGTGGTGAAAACTTAGCAATCAAGCACCTTGGACAAGTATGGGTGATGAAAACCTTGAAATAGGAGTCACACATAGTGGAACATTCCATTATCTATCAAAATCTCATCTCCCTCCATCACCAGCACCACATCTCCACTAATCTCTGCATTCCCTATATTCCCTAGGTGTTCGCACATCATACGCACTAGTCCGCAATGATCTCCCTATCTTGTATCTTTGAGCTTTTGTACACATAATATTGTACATTATTGTCTATACATTGTATTATTCTGAAACCCCTGAGCATTAGTCCTATATATTTCTCATGTCTTGGGTTGCTCCTTATCATACGTTGGTTCTACAGTTTGCTAGTAGTGCGCATTTGATCAATCAACTTGGTAAGTCTCATCTTTCTGGAAATGAGTCTTGAGGATGTATCCTTCCTCCCATAAACTTAAATCTAGATCATCATTATCTTCAGGTTCTTGTAGGATGTATCTTTCCTCTTGAACTAATCAATCAGCACATGCAACTATCACGCGCATCAAGACAAGTAACATGATCCAATCGAATCTCAACAGCAACCTTTGTATGTAATCGCTGTAACTAATCGCTTGTAATTAATCACTCGATTTGATCCCTATACATTCATGACACATACCATCTTCCTACCATCATGCTAACATTCTGAGTCATCATCCTGCTAACATTCCCTGCCTGATCCTCCATAGTCCACCCGTCTGGTTTATCAGTTGATTGTGACACACACAAAAAATAAAAATAAAACCTCGGTAAGTCCCATTTGCATCCATTTCATTACCTCTTGTATCATTATTTCATCCATCAGTAAAATTTGGTTGCATTATTCATTATTTTAGATTCATTAGACTCATTAGGTTCATCATTTAGATTGCATTAGATCCATCATTCAGGGCACATTGTTCATTATTAAATTGCATTAATCCTCATGTCAATAGTTTGTATCCATTTATTCATCTTGCATAGTTAGATTCATTTTAAGATCATTTAAGGCTTCTTGCATTGTTAGATTCATTTTAAGATCATTTAAGGCATCTTGCATTGTTAGATTCATTTTAAGATCATTTAAGGCATCTTGCATTGTTAGATTCATTTTAAGATTATTTAAGGCATCTTGCATTATCAGATTCATTTTAAGATCATTTAAGGCATCTTGCATTGTTAAATTCATTTTAGGTGCATTGTTAATTCATCTTGCATTGTTAATCCATTTTAGATTCATTTTAGTCTTGCATTGTTAAAAACATGTACATCTTGCATAATTAAGTCATTTTAATCTTTAGATTCATTTAGATTTCATTGTTCACTCATTTGCACATTCATTTTAATTCATCTTGCATAGTTCATCCATTTAGGTTCATCTCACATATTTACAACATTTAGATTCATATACCATTTGCATACTTAAGTCATTTAGATTCATTTTAGTATTGCATTGTTAAAACATCATTTAGACTCATTCGGCATTCATATACATATTCATAAAAACAACAGCATATATATTGCATACATCATAAAAAAAAAAAAAACCACATCACATCTTGCATCCACACACGTCAGTACATCATAAACATATAAACATCATCCAT
>MU223889.1:1503814-1527381 GCA_018584345.1 Thuja plicata
GTCGCCTACTCCATCTGCAAGGTCGACGTATCTAGTTGGCCCGTAAGTGTGTCTATCTTGGCACATAGGTCCCCAGCATCCTGTGTCAAGTCTACCATAGAAAAATCTCATGAGTCCACCCTGCCCTGAAGAGTGCCAAGTGCACCCTCTGCCCTATCCGCCCATGCTATCTCGGCAGTCAGTAATCCCCGTATCCGGGCGATCTCCATGTGCAAACTCATGTCAGACATCACCGCCATATCTAATAAACTGTGCAGTCTGGTACAATCTATTTGAAGGTTGTCCCACTCTACAATGACAGTATCATAAGTCTCAGGTGCCACATACCTTGCGAGTGGCCCTTGTGGCCCCTGTACCTATGGTGGCACTGGTGGTGCCTGCGCCTGGTCCTATACCTGCACCTATGGATGCACCTGTACCTGTGGCTGGTCTTGTGCTTGTGTTGGTGGGGGCCCCTATAGTCCCTGATCCTGTCTCTGAGCCCCTATGCGAGGTCTCACCCATCTCTATGACCTCCTCCTTTGACCAGCTACTGAGGTCTCTGGGGCATCCCTGATCTTTTTGCTATCATCCATGTCTAGATCCCCTATCGGCTGCTCATGTGCAGCCACCTGAGCCGCATCGATCAGCCTGACTGGTGTGTGTGCAGCCCACCATGCTACATACTTTGGGGTCATCCCTGCATCTATAATGTATGACTGTGTTGCAAAAATGAGTTGTACCATATCTCTCTAGGATTCCCTTACTATGAGAGCATCTATATATCTTCCCCATGTACCTACCTCCCTAGTGACATGAGGATGTAAGGCATCCTCTTCCACCACTCCCTGTTGTAGCCCAAACTACTGCATGACCCTGGATGGTCTGTATCACTCTATTTGGTGGATAGTCCTCCCTAGTAGAAAACAATCTATCTAAACATATGAGAGGTATAAAAAGTCCTAAAATATGTCCTCTACTCCTACTGCCCAGTCCATCACCCCCCATGGCTCGTACAACCTGTATGGAGTCCAACAGAAAACCTGTACCTCATCTAGCAACTGTCGCTAGTATCCCGTCTGCCCGACAGAGGTGTATCCCAAAGGGAGCCTATATCTCCAGGCATAGGGCTCCCTAGGTTGACGTGACTCTTGGACTCTCATGGGTTGGAACACTACAATGTTCTCCCAGACCCACACTAATAGCAGCGTCACTCCTATCCCATGTTGCATTCCTCACGATACACAGCCATGTGAAGATTGTGGTATAGCTGTCCTAGGACAACATACCCCTAGCAGTAAGAGGTCCCCTCCTCTAGAATCTAAGATAATGCCCGTGACCAGCCCATCCCAAAACCATGTCCCGCCAGGTCCGCTAACATGCGTCTCCTAATCAGTCCTGTGATATATAGATCTATCCACCTGAATCTCATGTCGATTGCTAGTTGCCTGGGCATCCAAGTCTGGTACATCTAGATCTGCCTCATCGACTGCCTAAACATGATCTCCATGTAATGGTCGCTATCCTCCAACCTATATCACAGAATCACCCCTTGGATGGGTATCTGTAGAATGTGCTAGACATCCTCCAGTGTGATCATAGCCTCTCTAGTAGGCAAGTGAAAAGTGGTGGTGTCACTATGCCACCACTCAATCAGGGTGATCATCATACCATTGTGCATCCGTATCCTAGGCCAATGGGGCACATAGTCCAACCCTACCATAGCTAACAATCCCTAGTCATCCTCTGTCAGCTAAGACTCTAGCTCCATCGTCGAAGGCCAATGCTCTCGTGATCCCAATGGTGGGAACTGCTCCTACAAAAATTTTAGAATCCACCATGTCAGTCATTTGTTCTTCTATTCCTAGTCTAACCCTTCCCAGAATGGGGCATCTTGTCCCTAGGTCTTATGCTGGCCCATCCCCAGCCCCCACCAGGTCCCTTCATGTCCTTCCTTCTCGGTGTTTTCCCTTCTAGGCGCAAGCGCCGGTTCAACTAGAAACATCGGTTCATACACTGGCGTCTCCGCCTGCTATCCTGTAGACCGGCATCTTTAAAGACGTGGGTCTGGGTCTAGCATCTTTGAAGATGCTGGTCTAGCACCATCGGCTCTGGAGATGCCGATCCGGGGATCGGCATCTGTGAAGATGTCGATCCCGGGATCAGCGTCCTCGCAGACGTTGGTTTGAGAATTGGCATCTCCGGTCTGAAACCCTTTTTTCCCCCATTAATGTACTAACTACCCCCCCAAAGAAATAAATACCATTAATAACAAAAAATGCAAAGTCTTGGGTAGCTAACTCACCGGTATCGGTCGCTCGGTGGGCCTCTCGTGTGTGCAAACGTGCTCTCCAAGCTACCCCTTCATCCTCTCGTCGGCCATCTTTTCACTCCAGAGCTCAGATTTTACTATTCACTATTCATAAATGACCTTCTTTAACCCCCCAACTCCTCTTATAGCCCACGTTTTCCCAAAAAAATTTCTCCGCCCCCGTGTATATTTTTGTATATATCATCCTATTGTAAAGTCAAAATACGCATAAAATCTCAAAAACATTTAAAAATCGTGAAAAATAAAAAAAAATCAAAAAATTCCAAAACTTCCAAAAAATCAAATATTCTCAAAAATCATGCAATAAACACTTCATTCTTTCCAATTTGTTCTAGATCTTAGTTTTCCATGACGTTTTGACTCATGCGACTGCGATCATGTTTTTCACCAAATCAATTTTGCGACCGACTATCCTTGCTCTCCATCCTATTCCAAGCTTTTGCCAATGAATCACTCAAATCAAATCAAATCAAATCCAATCTTTGCTCGTCAGGATGCATCCTTCTAGCGTCGGCTTATCAAATCCTTCATCACTTCAATCCTGTTCATGGCAAGAATATTGGACTGAATGACTGCTTGGTCATGAGGCCTTCTTTATTGATTTTATCTTTTTGTGTTAGTTCAAACCTACTCACCACTGCCTCAATCTGTTATATCTTGGTGCATGGTGACTGGTCGCTATTGATACATGTGTTTTTTGCAATGTGCTTGTGTTTAAGCATCTATTCCATGCAAAGGAATCTTGTCATCTGTGTTTTCTAACACCTGATGCATACCTCCTATTGCAATATCAAAATCGGATGTGCTCTCTATATTTTACACACAAATGGATCCCAATGCTCATTTAGCTGCATTTAGTTTCATTTGTATTTGCATTCTTAATTGCATTTCAGAAGGCTTCTATTTATTCCCTCCTTCCTTTCCTCTCTCCCGTTGCGTCCTTTTTCAAGAAAATTCCACAACGTCATCTTCATTGTGTTATTTTCTTGAGGGGGCACGACCTCGTATCATCATCACTTTAGCACGACTCCTAGAAACCCTCTTCCTCTGGGACAACTCATTTTCTTGTCTTTGACGAAACGTCACTTGTGATGCCACGTCAAAGAGGGGCAAAATGTAGACGTCCAAAAATATTAATATTATTTTCCCTATTATTCCTCTAGCTATTTAATTTGATAAATTAAATAGTTTCATTTATTAATAGTTTACATACTATTCTAATGTATTTTATTTAAATACATTTGCCTGCACAAAATCCCTTTTTAATAAATTTATATTTATTAAATCCTCCATATTCCTAAATTCTAAAGCATGATTTATTCAAATTCAATTTGGATTATAATCTAAACCCTAGCTAGGAACCTATTAATCCTACCGTAAAGCCTACCCTATTCCTACCCTACTCCCATCACCTTATTTCCTAAGTATGCTTCAACACCTAACTGTCCTCTAAATATGCTTAATGGGTGATTCCTAACCTTTTTAAGGCTAATGGAATGCTCACCCACATGGGGAAATTCTCTCAAAAATGGGCACCCATTCCTCTTTAATTCCCTCTTACAACTTTGTCTCCTCTTTTGAAAAATTGAGCTACTCAATATTAATGCCAATTTTGACTCAAAATTGACCATCTTTTCAAATCCATGTGTCTCCTATGTGGCTCTTATGTGGATGCGACATAGGTGCCACTTCATCCAATCCTCTTCCTCTCTCCAAAAACTCTATAAATAGAGGCCTTCTCCTCTCATATTTTCATCTCTCAATTTGCATTGTTATCATGCTAGAATTTCTTTAGAAATCATAGTCATTTTCATGCTAATGTTCTTAGTGTCTTGTTTTTTATTCTTTTCATGCTTAAGTCACATAGAGATCACATGCTAGGTTCTAAATTTGGTGAATGAATCTTAATTTCTTTATAACATATGCATATCATCTTTATTTTCATAGCTTAGATTCATCATCTTGGAGAAGATTTGAGACTAGTTCTTCATACTAGCTCTTGAATCTTTCTTCTTGTTTTACAATCTTGCATTGGGATCTATTACACTTTGTGTGTTTGAGAGAGCACACCCACATCAATCCAAAAGATAAAATAAAAATGAGTAGAAGAATAGGGTGCATTTGTTTACTTGTTTTAAGCTCTATCTAATGTTATTTGGTATTCTTTGTTGTTTTCTTGATCTCTTACATGGTTTTGAAATGATATATGTGCTAACCCACCAACATTTGCATGTTTGAGCTTGCTCCAAATAGATTGAAGGATTCCTCATACACAAAAGTAAAATTTTATGAAATACAGTTTATTCCCCCCTACTCAGTTGTATTGGTGATCTATTATTTCTAGAAATTTGTATCAAAGCTTCTGGTCCTTTGAGAGAAATCTTAATAGCTTGAGGTGATCATAAAGATAGCATTCTATAGGAAGAATAGACTAAAGTTTGATCCTAAAAACTTTGATAGTTGGAAGAACAAGATGAGACCTCATCTGGTGTGTTTGGGAATTGACTTCTGGATGATTACAAAGAAAGATGTACAGATCAAGTCTGAAGATGTATTAGTTAAAGCTACTGATGATGAAAATAATTTGTTTTCTTACAACATGGTTTTAAGAGAAACACTGATTAGTGCTCTCTCTGAAGGTGAATTCATAGATGTTAAATATTTTGATTCTTCACATAAAATTTGGCCAAGATTAGAGGCACTATATGAAGGATATAAGTTTACTAAGAAGGAAGAGTTACAGAACTGTAAGAAAAAGATGTAACTCCTAAAAGTGAGAGATGATGAGAATGTTAGAGCATATGTACAGAGGGTTACTAAGGCTTTTATAGGTATTAGAAACTTTGGAGGTACCTATACTGAAGAAGAAGTGATTGAAAATATTCTTAGATCTTTGACACCTATTTACAAAACTAAAGTGCAAGGGATAGAAGAGATCATACCTTTGACGATGAACTTCAACAGAGAGATGTTGATTGCGAAGTTAACTACCTTTAAGGCTGCAAGGATGGGAGATTCATTACTTAATCCTAAATCAACATTCAAGGTAATTGTGCATAATGAAAAAAAAAGACTTTATTAGATCTTGCAAGCACCAGCAAAAGTAACTTGCGTGAAGAGCTTGGTAAATATGCTGATGATTGGAAAAAGATACATGAAGAAGAGAGGAAGTTAGATGAAATTGTGCCCCTGATTACAAGAAGATAAAAGAGAGGTAAGGGTAAGTTTGAAGGAACGTTACCTTTGAAATTTTTTCATTCAATATAAGATAGGTCTTTTTGCATCTAGATGTCCTACAAAGGTTCCTAAACATAAATCTTAGTTTCATAGACCTAATTTTTCCAAGGTTAAAAATATGTTACTATGCTAGTGAAGGTGTGTTTGATGATGATGTTGTGGATTATGATGAAATTGATTTATTTCTATTAAATATGATGAACCTATATTCATGAAGAGAAATCCCTATTTTCACATGTTGAAAAGAAACCTAAGTGGATCATAGACAGTGCTTGTTCACATCATATGATTGGTGATAGAAACAAGTTTGTTCAACTAACTAAATATGATGATGGTGTATTCAGATTTGATGAAAACACTCCTAAGTTTATCATTGGAGTGGGATCAATTTATCTTGATGGTAAAACTAATATTTATGATGTATTGCTTGTTGATGGACTTAAGAATAACTTGTTGAGTGTTGGCCATCTTGTAGATAGGGGTTATCATTTGAAGTTAAATGATGGGAAATGTTCTATCAGAAGTCAGACATGAGATTTGATCACATCAAGTACTAAGTCAAGAGGTAACATGTTTGAGTTAAATATTGCAGAGGATTCTTGTTTTGTTGTAAAGGTTGATGATAGTTGGTTGTTTCTTAGAAGATTCTATCATATAAATTTTGATAATATTGTTAAAGCATGTATGAAAAATATTTTTAGAGATCTACCAAAGATTGTGAAACCTTCTATCACTATGTGTAGAGAATGTAAGATGGGGAAATAGACTAGAAGTAGTTTTCAAACAAAATCTTACTCAGCAAAAGGGAACTTGGATCTGGTGCATACATATATATGTGGTCCTACAAGAACAAGATATTACTATGGTGAAAGGTATTTCATAATTTTTGTTGATGAATTTTCTAGGATTATGTGGGTTGCATTTCTTAGAGAGAAATCTGAGGATTTTTATAAATTTAAGATTTTCAAAGAAAAAGTTGAGAATGAATCAGGTTTGAAGAAAAAATGTTTAAGGTCAGATAAAGGTGGAGAGTTTACTTCAGATATTCTCAATACCTACAGTGAAAAGCATGGAATATATAGACAAACATCAACTCTTAAGACACCACAACAGAATGGGATTAAAGAGAAAATAAATAGAACTATATTAGATGTTTCTAGAACTATGTTGCTTGAAGGAATGTGTCACATGTTCATTGGAGAGAAGCTATTTATATTGCAGTTTACACTTTGAACATAATTCAGATCAGAGAAGGTACTAATAAGACTGGTAGTAAATGCTATATCAAAAGGGATGATGAGATAGGAAAGTTTGATGCTATAAGTGATGAATGAATCTTCCTTGTTTATTCCACTAAGAGTCAATCTTATAAATATTTCAATCTAAGATTCAAGAAGATAATTGAAAGGGATAATGTAAGGAATGATGAGAAGTTTTAGATTCAAGAAAGAATATATGACTATAGCCAGACTTCAGATAATAGGGAGGTTACTACAAATCAAGAAGAACCATTTTAGGTTGATCATGAGATTGAGGTATGTCTGAATGATTCTACTAAAATTGCAAAGACACCAAGGTATGTTAAGAAAAACATCTTAAAAATCAAATTATTAGCAATGCAAATTGAGGCATGATGACAAGATCCAGATTAAGAAATGAGATTTGTTGAATTTCTCAAGTAGAACCAAAAACTACTGATGAGGCATGTAGAGATGAATCTTGGACTAAAGAAATGCAGGGAGAATTGGAACAAATAAAGAACAAAAACACTTTGGAATTAGTTCCTAGACCTAAGGACAAGAATGTTATTGGGACTAAATAGGTTTTTAGAAACAAAATGAATGAAGAAGGAATGGTTGTAAGGAATAAGGAAAGGCTGGTTTGTAAATCCTACTCACAACAAGAAGGCATATACTTTCAAGAAACATTTTCCCTTGTTGCTAGGCTTGAGGCAGTGTGATTATTTCCTGGTTATGTTGCACACAAAGACTTTAAAGTATATCAGATGGATGTGAAATCTATATTTTTGAATGGAGATTTAGAGGAAGAAGTATATATTGAGCAGCCTGATGGATTATCTTTGATAGATAACAAGGACATGGTTTGAAAATTGAAGAAGGCCTTGTATGGAATGAAATAAGCACCTAGAGAATGGTATGCTAGATTGGACATGTATTTACTTCATCTTGGTTTTAGATAAGGTAATGCAGACAATAATTTGTATTTAATAACTAATGAAGATGGAATATTAATAGTTGATGTTTTTGTAGATGATATCATTTTTGGAGGTAATGATGAAATGAGTAAGAAATTATCTAAGGAAATGGAAAGTGAATTTGAGATGTCGATGATTGGTGAAATGAAGTTTTTTCTTGGTTTACAAATTAATCAGAACAAGAATTGTATTTTCATTTCTTAAACTAAATATCTTAAGGAAATGTTGAATTTTTTTGGAATGGAAAAGTGTAAGCCTGTTGGAACACTGATGGTTATTTTTTACAAGGTTACTACTACTGATGAATCTCAGAGTGTTTTTTAGATAAAGTATAGATCCATAATTGGTTCTTACAATATCTAAATCACCATAGACCAGATATTGCTAATGCAGTTGGAATTATGGAAAGATATTAAGTAGATCCTAAAGAGACTCATCTTTCTATAGTAAAGATAATATTCAGATATCTGAAAGGAACACTAGAATATGGTTTATGTTATGAAAAATCTGTTGATTCTATTTTGCATGCTTATAATGATGCAGATTGGGCAAGAAGTGTTGATGAAAGAAAAAGAACAAGTGGTGGTGCATTTTATCTTGGGAAAAGGTTGGTTTCCTGGTTAAGAAGTAGGATTGTATAGCTAAATCTACTACTGAATCAAAGTATGTTGTTGTTGTTATAAATTTCACACATATTGTTTGGATGAAGCAGATGGACATTGGGATAACCTTTTAAGAGCCAGTAGTTATTCAGTGTGATAACACTAGCACACTAATATGTCAAAGAATCGAGTTATGCATTCAAAGACAAAACATATATTAATTATCATTTCTTGAGAGATGAGGTTGTAGAAAAGGAGATTAGATTAGAGTATATTAGCACAAAGGAACAAATAGTAGATATATTTACAAAAAAAATTCCAAAGGATGCCTTTGATTATCTCAAACGTATGCTTGGGGTGAGATCCCCTCCTTGAAAGAAATAATTGATTCAGGAATGCATCAGTCCAGTAGATTTCAAAGCTATATCATTTCTTGAACTTGATGTTTGGATTCATTCCTTAGGGGGAGTGATCACAAGAACAAAATAGAATACATCTGGGTGTTTAAGCACCTGGTTGTTGCAGACATGAAGATTTGAAAAAGCTACACATTGCAGAGGTGAGATGGTTAGAGATAGAGTAATGGCACCCTTTTCCATTGATGTCAAAGGGGGAGACACTAGTAAATTTAACCCCAAATTTTGATGATAATTCATCTATTTTTTGACACCATATCATCGAATAGATGACCAATATGCAAGTCAAACCTTTTTTGTCTCATTTTCAATGCCCTAAAAGTTTGTCATATATTCCACCAATCATACGTCAAAAAAAGGCAGGTGCGTGGTCCACAATGATCGTGGATCAAATGAACAACACTTTAGACCATTGTGACCAAAGGGTCATTGAAATATAGATGATAAAAGGAAGATCATGTCATCGCCTGTATAGCTCTATCGTCAAAAATAGTTGTTAAATGTTTGTCAGAATAGTTTCTAGGTTAATCAAAAAAGTGATGGACATGTACACTAAAGATAACAGAGCTCAAGAGACCATAATAGTTGGTATCTGTCTTTGATCCATATTACTAACAAAATGGTTTACATTTCATTAGCTCATCAAATGCGGGGATTTGAAATAATTTAATAAAAAAAATTCATGATAACGTATATTATTCAAGTTGATGTTGCATGAATTTATCTACTTCACACACTTGTGGACTACGAGGACAGTGATAAAGAACAATCTCCTTGCATGGCCTGTATTACTCAAGCCACAAGAGGGGATGCTTATTTATCAATGTCCCCGTAGTCCACAAGTGTGGGAAATAGATAAATTCATGCAACATAAAACTAAAATAATGTTGTATTATACATGAAAATACTATCTATTAAATTTTTTCAGATCACCGCATTTGATGAGCTAAAGAAAGATAAAACATTTCCTCAATCATATGGACCAAAGACAGCGACCAACTATTATGGTCTCTTGATCTCTTCTATCTTTAGTCTTAGCTACTAGGTAAGGCCTAGAAGACTTATACCTGCCGATCATTGAAAACAATCACTGCCTTTCCATTATGTACACTACACAGTATCTAATATATTAATAAATATGAAGAGAAGGAAGAAAATATGAATGGATAAAAGAAATGAAAGATACAATAATATTATCTTTTTGTTTACCTTCTCATAATTGACCAAATAATTTATTCCTTTAGACCTCCAATGTTGATGAGCTACAGAAGCGTAACAGGTTTTGACCGTTTCATGAACAAAAGACTGCGAACAATTTTTTTTGTCCTTGGGACCCTAAAATATTGTGCTTCTCTTTGTTTCGAGAATAGTTTAACATTATCTACCTTATAGGGCCAACCAAGTGAAGGTGAAAGATCATCTAACCCCTCCTAGGAGCATCTTATGACCCCTTACGACACTTTAAGACCTCTAAGATGTATTCTTAGGGGCGTAAAGGGTCATAAGGGGTCATAAGTGGTCATGTGACACAACAGTTGAGATACATAAAGGTAGGCATCATGGTCATAGTTCTTTGGAGATACAACATAATTGAGTGGTATACCTAGATGATGCTACACAACCACTACTCCTCCAGTTGTAAGTTGACATTGTAGGGTCCAATAACCATAGATAAGGATGGTTTTTGGATCCTACAGTGTCATGTTTGAAATGGAGGAGTAGTGGTTATGTTGCATCATCTAGGTATACCACTCAATTATGTTGTGTCTCCAAAGAATTGTGGCCATAATGCCTAAATTTATGTTTCTCAGTTGTTGTGAGATTAAAAGTCTTCTAAGGAACATGCCATGTCTATGTGGAACTGTGTAGGATCATCAAAAAGGGGGTTCTAGATCAAAAAACTCTCTTTCACTTAATAATTATGAACCCATCAATGGTATACTAATTATTTAGGATTGTAAGTTTCCATTGATGGCTTCAAATTACCAAGCAAATGGTGCTTTATCGTACAAAAGACTTAGAAACCTCTAGGGCATTTTGCTTGAATGCATTATACCCCTTAAGTACTTCATGGAAACATTTTGCATCAGGATTAGAGGGAAATGTAAACCAAGATTCATATAGAGAGGTATTTCTCTTGGAAAATGGTTGATGGTGATTGATGAAGAAGATTTGAAAATGATGATTGATCCAATTCAGATTGGTGCAACATTTTCAAATCTTCTTCATAATCATCATCAAATAAAAATTTTCAAATCTTCTTCATCATTCATCATCTCAGTATTCTACAATAATCTTCTGTCAAACAATTATCCTCGAAAAGAGGATAGTATCAAGAAATATCATGAGACAGAGCTTTAAAAACAAGAATAGTGGTAAAGGATAACATTTTTTTAACTCCTTGGTAGGAAAATCCTTCAACTTAGCTATTGTGATTAAAATTCTTCTAAGGAACCCACAAGATAGCACTAAGGATGTTAAGCCAAAATTTGTTAAAGAACTCTTAGAAAACCATGTGCAAGCTAAAGATGGTCTCAACACCCTCAAAAAGAATAATGAATCAAGGAAAACTAAGTCTTATTCTTCTAAATGATTGTAACTCCATTTGTGAATGTTTTAATTACTTGGTTGGGTTAATTGCAAGGCATTTGTATTCAATTTGGTGTCTTCAAGTCTAACTGTCCCGTGACAATTCAATATTTTTGGTGTTTCTTTGAATCATGAATTAGGATTCATACCCATAATGTGTTTCCTATGATTAGGGTATGAATCCTAACATTTTATTATATTAATCTAAGCTTCCCAATACAAGAATATTCATTGGATTGCAGGGTGATCACTAAAACATGCAGGTTGCAGGGTTGAAGGTGAGTGAAAGTTGTGGCATGGGTACTACAGTAGCCCAACTAACTTAACAAGGACCCTATTTTATTTTGGAATCCATTTACATATTTCAAATACATGGTGTATTGACCACTAATTGGGTCATTGAAGGATTTGTGGAGTGATGTTGACAAAGCCCTGACATTTGAGGGTTTATGGAGGCATAATTGGGGCTTTGGTAATTGTAGAGGTCATAGGGCCAAATAAGCTTGATAATCCTCTAAATGGATGTATTTTATGAGACTTTCCAAGGTTATACACATGGGGGAGGTGTTTAGAGGTAGGTCTCTTTGTAAAAGTCACTATTTTGGGGATAAAGACTAGGTACAAGGTAAGGACAGTAGGGTACTTTCCAGAACAACCCCTTAAAATATTTTGATATGTTTTTTTAATTGATAATGGGTATCTGAAAGGTTTATTTACTTTCTTGGTGTCTTGGGAAAAGTTAAATAAGGTGGTATTGAGTATGAGTTGTAAGTGACAAATAAATAGTTGTCGAGTTGAAAACTATGTTGTCAACTTGAAAACATTACTAAACCAATGTAAACAAACCCAAGAGCCAGTTTAGGAATGTTAAGAAATAGTTACATTCAATGTTTAATCATCAATAACCTGTGTGTGTGTGTGTGTGTCTTAGCATTGTACCCTAGGTCCTCCAAAGTTGCTTACAAGCATTATAAGGACCTTTGTTTATAGTTTGGGCAATTAAAATATTGATAAGATGTGTTATTGATTTGAGAATGGAGTAAAATGATTGAATTTTGATTTGTTAGTGTCTCTATGTCATTATTGTCTTGTATCATTGACATTTAAGGCAGAGGAAGTTAGTTTAGTCTTGATTGTTCCTAGACTGTGCAAGAAATCAGCATTTTGTTATTTTGAAGTCTTCATGGATTCTTAGACTCTCCCACTTTCTGTGGTTAATGTGTCTGGTGGGAGGATTCTAATATTGTATAGTATGTCATTGTATAGAGTTTAATGCAGGGATATGCAAGGATGTGGTGGGAGAGACCAACAATGGAGGCAAGTTGTTGATTGAGGGTGTAGGGAACAACACCAGTCATTAATGTGGACATTTACTCTGAAGGAAGGGTATATTTTATGATGGACCTTGGTTATTAGGATCCATGTGGAGGTGTAGGATCCATTGAGAGGATCTGGAAGTGTGTGGAAGAGTCCTTATGAAAAAGACCTAGCCTTTTAGTGATTCTTTTAGATTTAAATTCTTAACATTTCTTTATTACTATTCACAATCATAATGACCTAAGATTTTCCTACAAAAAAAAATGCTATTGATCACTCAACATAGGAGGGTATGTGTAGGGTATGTGCAGGATCATGGTATGCCAAAAAGTGGTGATGTAAAAAATAATTCTTGACTAGTAGACTAATTGAAAAATAGCTTTAACTTTCAAATGGTATATCATTTTTTAAATCTGAAACATGTTTCACATTCTATGCTTCACCTACTACAAGAAAAAAATAAAAAATAATTAATTTTATGATGTTTAGACTAATTTAAGGTGGTCAGACATGAGAGTTTTTATATTCTAAAAAATTTGTAGAAGAAAAATCATAATTAATTATTTACTTGGAAACAAATTATGAAAAAATATGTGTCACATCCAGACATTAATCTACTACTTATATCTAGAATCTAGTAAAAAATATTATCATTTGATTGTGTTTAAGGTGGTCAGACATATGCCTACTTCTTATCTTTTTAGTCCTGATTGATAGACTGGTTGAAAAATAGCTATAACTTTCAAACAGTATAACATTTTTGAAATCCAAAACATGAGTCACAGTCTATACTTTTCCTACTATAGTTAAAAACTTAAAAAAAAATTGATGAATTTAGACTAAGTTAAGGTGGTCAAACACACGGTTTTTTATATTTTGGAAAATTTGTAGTAGAAAAATCATAATTAATTATTTAATTGGAAAAAAATTACAACACAATATGCGTCACATCTAAACACGATTCTACTACTTATATCTAGAAGTTTGTAAAAAAGTATTATCATTTGATTGTGTTTAAGGTGGTCAGACATGCACCTACTTCTTATCTTTTTCCTGAAATTTTCATACTACTACATTGATATTTGAAATTTCACCATAAATTTTTTTTTTTTTAAAGAAGAGATAGTAGCTAAGAAACTAGATTTAATTTTCTACATATTCTATTCTTACACATTTTTTATATAAGATTGATAACTTGTCCAAATTCTTACGTCAACTTTCCTAACCCTGATTTTATGAATTTTCAATGCCACTTAAGGCCTAGATTGGCATACCATGATCGTGCACATACCCTGCAGGATCATGGTATGCATAACTAGGCCTTAAGTGGCAATGAAAAATCAGAAAATCAGGGTTAGGAAAGTTGACATAAAAATTTGGACAAGTTATCAATCTTATATCAAAAATGTGCAAGAAGAGAATCTATAGAAAATTGAATCTAGTTTCTAAGCTACTATCCCTTCTTAAAAAAAAAAATTCTATATGGTGAAATTTCAAATTTCAATGCAGTAGTATGAACATTTCAGGAAAAAGATAAGAAGAAGGTGTATGTCTAACCACCTTAAACATAATCAAATGATAATATTTTTTTACAAGATTATAGATATAAGTAGTAGGCTCATGTTTGGATGTGATGCATATTTTTTTGTAATTTTATCCAAGTAAATAATTAATTATGATTTTTCTTCTACAAATTTTCCAAAATATAAATAATCTTGTGTCTAACCACCTTAACTTAGTCTAAAATTCATCAAATTGAATTTTTTTAATTTTTTAATTGTAGTAGGAAAAGAATAGAATGTGACTCATGTTTTGGATTTCAAAAATGTTATACCAATTGAAAGTTATAGTTATTTTTCAATCAGTCTATCAATTAGGACTAAAAAGATAAGAAGTAGGTGCATGTCTAACCACCTTAAACACAATCAAATGAAAATATTTTTTACTAGATTCTAGATATAAGTAGTAGATTAATGTCCGGATGTGGCGCATTATTTTTTGTAATTTTTTTCGAAGTATATAATTAATTATGATTTTTCTTCTACAACTTTTCCAGAATATAAAAACTCTCATTTCTGACCACCTTACCTTAGTCTAAACTTCATCAAATTGATTTTTGTTTTTGTTTTTTTCCTTGTAGTAGGTGAAGCATAGAATGTGACACATGTTTTAGATTGAAAAAATGATATACAATTTGAAAGTTATAGCTATTTTTCAATCAGTTTACCAATCACGGCTTCTTTTTCACATCGCCACTTTTTTGGAATACCATGATCCTGCACATACGATGATTAGTGTGTAGCTTGATTTAATGATGGTTATAATTATAAAATAATGGCCTCAAGACATGAAATTTAAACTTTGAAATGGAAGAGGTAGACTCAAAAAAGCAATTTAGTTTAAAGATTCAATCATGCCATATAGCACAGTCCCAAGTTGGGAAATTTTATGAATATCGATGCAGAGACTAGTTGCAACAACAATGAAGAAGAAAAAATTGGAAGAAGAAGAGGGTACTAGGAAGGTTAGTCTTAGAGAGAAATTTTCACCTATTATGTGGGGTGTAAGGACTTGTGATGAAGTCTTGGTGGATACTAGAGGAGACAACATAGAGGAAGACCTAGAAGGTCTTGAAGATGAGGTAGATTTGTGGGATAAGCTTGGTGCAGGACTACCTATCCAAAAACCTAAGGACACATTGGGATATAATGGAATTAGTGGATCTACAGAGTCCCTAAAGATTAATTGGGATTTCTTGAAGCCTATTATGGAAATTTGTAATAAACAATATGGTTTAAATGTCAAATGTCCTAGAAGTCCTGGTAATGACTTAGGACTAAACTGATGTAACTTGGATAAATAGTACCCCAAAGGTTCAATTAGGGTCTATATTTTATTTAGTTAAGTTAAATATGTCCTAGCTATTTAATCCTCAAAGTTTAATAAGTTCTATGTAATAAAACACCAAATAACAGAAGTTAACAATTCAAATTTTTGAATGTTAACAACTAGTTATGTTTTGGTGGGAAATGGAAATTAGGAGGTTTAACCAAGTATAATTCCTTCCCAACCACTTGGTATCAGTTGAGGAAGTTGATAAATTACTTATAAACATTCTTAGATGTTGGGAAGATGGAGAAGTATGGACAAGTGATGAGATTGTACAGACTGTACATAACAATTGAATAAAATTCATGATTTCTTGCATATTTTGAGTCTTCATTGCATTGGTTTCCATTGTTTGATCATTAAAATGTGTTGAGGGATGTTTTTAACATTTTTTGATCCATCATTTAAGGATTTCATTCAATAATATCAAATAAATTTACAAAGGGGTTGTAATAGTTAGTTTTCCATTATTTTCACTAAGCAAAATGATGTAACGATCCCCATACTATTTTTATTGTAGCTTGGGGATGGATTGTTAACATGTAAATATTTATTTGTGCCTAACATTACACTTCAGATTTGATAAGTGCAGGTGATCAGTCAATTGATCAACTTGTTGTGTTTGGAGGCATGAAATAGCCTTGATAAGCGTGGCTATGGAGTAGCAGTAGGAGATCCATCCATTGGAGAACCCCATTTTCTTCTTGAATTTGTTTTAGGACACAAAGGTTATGATGTAAAAACTCTCGTAAGTTGGAGGAAGCATTGGGAAGTGTGACGTTGCGCCATCCCTAGCTTATAGGGGGTTTTGAGTCACATTTGGGCATTTTATGCTTGCAAAAGTCCAAGGTCCAAATTGATTGGATATTTGGTGGATTTGATTCATTTCCTTATACTTCTAAAGGTTGTGTGGTCATTGGGTATGTTTGAAACATATTTCCTTTGTTAATTGCATGCTTTTAACCCTTGAAAATAGGGCACAATCAAGTTTTGGGTTGTTTGGTCCAAAATACCTCACTGCAATGTTTTGGTATAGTAGATTATGGTGAAAAGGGTGTCTATAAATGCAATTTATTGATTTATTCTTTTGGAGATTTTCAAAGTTATGTTCATGTTTGTATCGCTAGTGACCTACTAGGAGGGTGTTGGTTGTATTTCCAATTTTGAAATCTCGCTATAAAATTTTTGGGTTCTCAGAATGTTCTTGAATAAAATATCAATTCCTATCAAAAGTGCTACCAAATTCTCCCTGCAACTGTTGTTCCCCAAGTTATAAAATTAATGAAATCTGTAAAACTTAGGTTCTAGGTCAATTTTATCCTTTTCAAGGCAAAAATCCTAGTTCCTCGCGATTGGCTTCTAATTTACAGTTACCTTTTTCAGAAATTTAAAATCACTTAAGTCGTGATATTTTTCATGTTTTAAGTTAGTCACATAGTCTCTTAAAACTGATCGAATATTCCTTTTTATTTTTAAACTTAGCACAATGCTTTGGTCATGTTATCTCATAAGAAAAATAATATTCTTTGAGAGATTATGAGATTTATTAATGGAGACTGTTGATTCAAATTCAGATCCTACAAAAAACCTCCAATGAAACCCCAGAGTTAAGAAATGGTCTAGTGAGTTTGAGTTTCTTAAGTCGTGAAATATCACAAACAAATTAGAGTTAAAGCTTGGTTTGATTTTCATTCAGTCACGAGATCTCAAAAGGAAACAAGAGTTAAGTTAAATCTTATGAGGTTCAACGATAGTCCTAGATGCTCAGATGACCATGTGGCTGGTGTTTAATCGCGAGATGAAAGTGATGATTAGTAAAAGTTCCTAAGATTTAACGTAGACCATGAGTTGAAGAAGGAATCAAGGGCAGGTGTGTAATCTCAGAAGCATTTAATAGAGTACATCAAGATTGAGAGATTTAACACGAGCAGTCGATTTGCAAGTTGATCTTGCGGTGGGTGTGAAGTCTTGAGATAAAATCCTGAGTTAAGAAATCAAATGGCGGCTTTGATTTCTATTTAGTCATAAAGTCTCACAAGCTCACAAAGGTTAAGACATAGTTACATCTATTGAGTCATGAGATCTCTGAAGAAAATAAGGGTTAAGTGAAATATTATGAGATCTAGTGACTACCATCTGATTCAAAGATGGTCTTGTGGCCAACGTTTAATCGCAAGAAAAAAATACAGATGACTAAAAGTTCAAGAGATTCAGTGAATACCGTCAGACTGAGGAAATATCTAAAGGCTGGCATTTAATCTTAGAATAAGACTTGAGTTAGATTACTTATTCGGCGACAATGAGATTCAGTTAGTCACTAAGTATCTATATGAACTGTGGTTAGCAAAGGTTAAGTCAAGGCTTAGTGAATTTTGTAGAGGGAAAATCTGAACCGTAGATGAGAAAATATCTTATGATTGGTGTTAAGTTGCTGATACAAGTAAAAAATTCAGAGATTGTCTAGCGACTTAGAGGTAATGATTTAGATGTTGATACGTGTTTAAGTCATCCTAGAGATCTTTGGAGAGCGTGAAGTCTAAAAATAAACTTGTAGTTAGAAAATATATCTAGTGACTTATAGATAGCTTGTAGTCGTGAAGTCTCATGACAAACTATAGTTAAGGATAAATCTTGAGAGATTTCATGTGATCCATTGGATTAAAAATGATCTAATGGTAGTCGCGTAGTCTCCGATTAGATGCAGAAAGTAAAAAATGAATGAGAGATTTCACGCAAATCATCAGATTTAAAGAGGATCTAACGATGGTCGTGTAATCTTTAGCTAAACTCATGGTATGCCCAAAAGTTCAGCGACTTTGAGTTTCTTCAGTCGTGTAATATCTAAAGGAAAGAAGGTTAAGTAAAGGTGAAAGCACAGCTAATATGAAGATCTAAACCATTGATATATTTTAAATCACATGGTGTGCATTAAATCTCATGATAAAAATGGAGTTAAGGATAACTCCCAGTGAGAAGGAGATAGAACAATCGTGTGGTCGCTTAAGAGATCCAGAGTATGAGTAAGGTAAAGTTATAAGGGTTTTTGTCTCATGCCATGATGTACAATTGCTAGCCAATGAAAATAAAAAGATTGTGACTGCATGTATGAAGTTTCTAAGTTGTAATAATGTGAACCAATCATATCAAGCATATATTTTATTTTGCATATAATAAGGTTTTTTGAAACTGACAAAAGCACTCGTGATTGTCTCGATTGGCCTTTTTCAAAATTGATCACCTTTCAACCTCAAGAACCATGGCTAAGAGAAATTGATATCAAAGAATGTAGAGTAATGGAAGAAGTGACTGAATAAAAAATTCATGATATCAAATAGACTGGTTTATTGATTTCTAAGGAATATATAAGCATTTTCGTTGCTCATTTTAGTTTACTAGAGTTTCATAATACAGAGCTAAAATTTACCTGTGTTAGTGCTTTTAGAAGAACAGAGTTGTTTGGATTGCAGTGTGAAGAAACAAGAATTTGATCAACATTGTTAAGATTAGAGAACATAAGATGAATTGAGTAGTAAGTGTGGCTTCAACCAGTGGAAAGAGTGGAGACACTGAAGATGATTAGAAAGGAAAAAGGAATTACTCTAATGAATTTGTGACTCTGCTACCAAGAACTAATCAGGGAAAAAAGGTAAATGATGAATACCTTGGTGATAATATGTCATATTGTAGATATTCTAAGACTACTGATGCTTCTGGATACCATTTGTTTAATTTCTTTCATAAAAATAGTGATGGTTCTGTTCTTGTTTCAAACCCTTGGACATCAGGGTTAGTCAAATTGTTAGTGCCAGATGTATTTGTAGATGTATATTTGTTTCTCAAACTGGCTATTAGATATGATACCATCTCTAAGACCATCATGAAGAATGATAGAACAACCCTAGTTACTCTAGATATGGCATCTTTTATGAAATATTTTAACATTTAAAATCCCTACACTATAGAAATAGACCTAAAAGCATTGGCAACTAGGTATGTTAGGGAAGGCTGCGTTGTGGCTAAATTGATTCAAGGTCATGTGCCCAAAAATATGAGAAATTACATAGTGGTCATTCCTAATTCCACTGCACCCTATTTTTACAAGGATTTAGCCTTTAATATGAAATATATTTCTTATGGACTATGTAGAGTTTTAGGAGTTGATGGGGGTAGTGACATGATATCTTCAAATATTCTAATGATTATTTTGGATCTTCAGAGTCCACATGTTAGCAAAGATTATGACTATATCTAGTATGTGATTGACCAAATGCATCAAGGCTTCATAGACATTTAGAAAAAGGAACCTATCCCTAAATTCTTGCAGTATTCTTTATTGATTCATTTGATTTTCTTTTATAATTTCAATATCATGGACTTACAAAATTTAACACCTAGGAGATTCTACCAAGGCCAATCCAACCATATACAACTCTGGTTAAGGGTTTGGAATTATACATCAAGGGAGAATGAATTTTGTGCCTTCCAGAATTGGATGGTATATCCAATTCTAAGTTGTTTAGGATTAAACATGACAAGACTACCAATTACGGTATTGCAGCTTCTCGGGCCTTGCTAGTTTGTTGATAAATGGACAGGAGACCACAACTGGGGAGATTTATACTACGATAAATATTTTACTTTGATAAGGGTTTATGGTTTCTCTCAGCCACCACATATACTACCATATCGTGTGCCACCCAGGGTAGCTATTATGGAGTTCATCTAGCAACTGATGTTGACAGATAAGGAGCATTTGGCTTCACACAAAAAAGGTACCTTTACACCTTGGAAGTTTAAAGTTTATGGCTTCACAATTGGCAAGAGGGAATTGGACTTAGTAAATAGATGATTGGGTCATTTCAAAATGAATGTATCCTTATATAGATATGTTTATACAGAGGGTTTCATATTCAATTCAAATAAACTCTTGACACCATCTATTCCAAATACTTAGGAGCATGAGCAATGTGTAGAGGAAGACCTTATAAGGAACATCTAAGAGGATGATGAAGTTTTAAGAAGGGCTCATAATTTCCAAGAGCTAATGGATCTAGAACAACAAATCAAGAAGAAAGGGATCCATTTTGAGGGTTAGTTCCTAGATGTTCCTTACTTGCAAAGACTTGATAAGATGATAGAATCTTGTTGCACATTGTGTAACCATCTTGAGGAGAAAATAGAAGATAAGGAAAGAGGTCCTAACAAGAACTCTTCCTTAGAGTACAGTGACAAAATCTATTCAGTGCAAAGGCCTCCTCCAATGGATCAGTCACCTCAAATAGAGGAGAATATAATGGATTTAACTCAAGAACATGAGGCTGAGGTGACTGTTGAACCTCCCAAGAAGAAAAATAAAGTGGAAATAGGGGAGCCTTCTAATGTTAAGACACATAAGAAGAAAAAAGATAAAGTGAGTGCTTTATTCACTGGTAATAGAGCTTATGACCATCGTCTCAAGAAGTTAATAAGGGAAGGTAAGAAGAAAAGAGAAGATGTAGAAGAATATGTTGAAATACCTCTTTTACTATGCCAGGACAAAAGAGAGCTTCAACAAGAGCAATTCTTGAGTGATGACAATTTCATCAAAACCAAAGAATTTAAGGACTTCTTGATCTGGGCAAAGAAACAATGAGTTGGGTCACAATTGCAATTAGCAAGAGGTGAATCTGTATATGTGAAATATTGCACCTGTTACCTGCGACACAACACTTCAATAGTTCATTGCATTAGTGGAAAACATGGTTAGAAGAGCATATGAAACACTAAAATTGACCTATTTCTTTCTAACTAAGAAGAGTATGATAAGCAACATAACAACCCTCAGATTATGCTACTATTAGTGACATATACGACTTGGCATGAAATATTTGAGTGAAAACAAACTATTTAACCATTAAGCATGCATATTATCTCTAAAAATGAACATTATAATCATGCATGATAATGAAACTATGAAGTGAAAATGAAGCTATCTAAATCTTAACAGCATAACAATGCATTTTCCATCTAAAAATCAAGCCTATTTGTGCTCAAAAACCCCTTCTATTTATAGAAGAAATGAGGAGAGAGAGGGGGACAAGGTTCATTAATGGAGTTGAAAAACTCATTAATGAGGTGTAAGAGAAATAAATGCCAAAGGCATTGAAGAGGCATGGGCTTAAGGAATATCCATTAATGAGGCATTAATGAGATCCTTTAAGAAGCATGGGAAGGGTGTAAGAGGCAAGCTTGAGAAGGTGGACTTAGAGAGAGTCAAGCTTGAGAAAGTTGACTTTCTCAAGTGGGTTGAGTTCCTAATCACCCCTTAATGGAATGTGACATCATTAGGAGGTGGGTTAGAATGGGATTAGGATTAGGATTAGATTTATCATGTGGTGAATAGGTTGGGATGGGTTTGAACCCATGGTCAAGGTTGTTGAGGTAGGTTAGGTTAGGGGTTTAGGGGAATATTAATGAAATGAATTATATTAAATATATTTATTCCAAAATAGGAATATTAATTATTTAATCTTTTTATTGATTTAGATAATTAATTAGGACTATTGCCAATTAATTAGATTAATTTAGGCTAGAAGATAGGCTTTGCAAGTGATTTTGGTGCAGAGCACCCTAGGGTTTAGCTCCAAACCCTAGCAAATTTTGTTGAGTGATCAAAAGGAGCAGACCACAGTTAGTTTTTGGTCCTTTTCATTAAGCCTAAACAGTTCTTCATTCAGTCGCAAAGTCGCAGAGCCAGTGAAGAGAAGAAAAATCATGCATCGCACACTCGCGAGCTAGTCATGAGCTAAGTTTATTAGTGAGCGAGTGCGCGACGAGTAACTAGTCGCTCAGTCACAGACGACTAGCAGAAAAGATAGTGCGTGACAATGCGACAAGGAGCTCATCGCACAGTCACGAGTCAGTTCATAGTCAGTGAAAACCCGGTGCGACAACGCGACGAGCGCTTAATCACTCAGTCGCTGAAGACAAACAGCTAAGTAGGATGTGCGAGTGAGCGACACCTTGTGCATCGCAAGGTCGCAGGTGACTTGACGGTTAAGTGAAAAACACGGCGAGCACGCGACTACGGTGTATCGCTCAGTCGCAAAGCAACAGGCAGCTCGGATGAAAGCATCGCGAATGCGCGACGGGAGCTCATCGCTCAGTCGTGAAGGAATTAACAGCTCGGGTTACAACATGGCGACTACACGACTGAAGCTCATTGCTCAGTCGCCGAGACATGGCCAGCTCATCAAAAATATTTGCGAGTGTGTGACTGACGTGCATTGCAGACTCGCTAAGAAAGTAGCAGCTCGGATTGAAGTGCAGCGAGTGCGCGACTCATGTGCGTCGCAGACTCGCAGAGTAAATAATAGCTCATGGAAAGACAATGCGGGTATGCGACTTGAGCTCATCGCTCAGTCGCAACCTAAAACATAGCTCGGGACAATGCATTGCGGGTGCGCGATAAAGATTCATCGCTCAGTCGCGAGGTAAAAGTCAAGTCAGGGAAAGACATAGCAAGAGCACGACGAGCAGGTAATCGCTCAGTCGCAGACCCAGACATGAAATGTCAATTTCATTCGCGACTATGCGATAAAGAACAGAAATAGTCAAATGATCAAACATAATGACGTGTCAGAAGGAGAAAGAGTTGAAAAGTCAGAAAATGCTAAAAAGAATGCCATGGAGGAGAATGTTAGCCACGTCGTCGACCATGCAGAGAAAGATGGTAATGACAGTTACAGAAGGAAGACGAAGAGCCGAGGCAGTTGAGATTCCTCAGGTGGATAGGAAACCAAAAAAAATGGTTACAGACCAAGAAGAGGCTGAGGATAAAAAGAGAGAGAAAGGAACCATTGGGGGGTTGTTGAAGAAATTAGAAATTGAACAGGCTAGCACAGTAGATTTGAGATTATATTGTAATTTGCAGTTTTCAATAAAGAAGAGTGTTCTGTGTGTTCTGTATATTTTCTGTTGTGTACAAACTTCAGTAGAGTAGTATTCTGAGT